>WBNM01046167.1:21041-46623 GCA_013399055.1 Ramphastos sulfuratus
AAAAAAAAAAAAAAAAATCACTGAAAGGGTTGTGAGGCTCTGGAACAGGCTGCCCAGGAAGGTGGTGGTGTCCCCATCCCTAGAGGTGTTTACAAGCCATGCAGAAGCGGTGCTTGTGGGCTTGGTGGAGCACGATTAATGGTTGCTGAGCACTGGGCTTGGTAGAGCAGGGTTAATGGTTGGACTTGATCTTGAAGGTCTTTTCCAACTTCAATGATTGTGTGATTCTCTGCCAACTTAATTTGGGGGCTGAAAGAAAAAATAGCACCTGAGGAGTGTGAGCTCCTTCACCCTGAAAGAAGGAGCAGCTTTGATTCAGGTGAACTGGTAGAAGGACACAGGGGAGGAATTTCCAGATTGCCCATGTTGCTAATGAGCAAAAATTGTTTGCATGGGAAGGCTGTCCCCAGGGAGACATTTGGACAAGAGCATTCTGTTGTGGCTGAAGACAAAAGAGGTCTTTGTTCTCCTGGAACCCTCTGGTATGTTCTGGTTGAGGAATTTGAAGTCCACCACAATAATATTCCAGCATTTCTTCCTCTCTAATTGAAAAGGAGACAAAAATGAGAGAAGACAGCAGTGCAGAAACACACTCAAATTAAGGGCAATTTCAAAAAGAGAATAATGATGGAATATTTTCAAGGTTTGGAAGAAATTATCATAAAATTGCATTTATGCAAAACAGTGCTCCAGAATGTTCTCAAATTATGCTTGAAGCAACCATCCATGTACTACTCAGAGGCAGTACAGTGGCGGTCTTTCAATATGTTGCCCCAAAACATCCCCTCATCAATACGTTTGTTTTCTAGTTTTCAAGAAACACATTTTCCAAAGCTTGTTCATCCAGGAAAACATTTCCCATGACTGATAATTGCTTTCAGATTCAAAAAATGCACAGAAACACCAGTGGCAACCAGAGCACCCACTGCAAAAAATGTCAGCCAGTGTGAAGTTCCAGTGATTGCTATTAGGGGAATAGATACCTCTGAGTACTGTCCTCAAGTCCTGCAAAAAGGATGTGAAACTGAAAAAGGGAAGGAGCCAACCTACTGCAAACCAGCTCTGCAGAGAAGGACCTGGCTGTTGATGGACAACATCCCCGTAAGCCACATGGCCAAAAAGGCCAACAGTCTTCTGGAATGCATCAAATGTCATCAGCAGGTTCAAGGGAGGTTCTCCTTCCCCGCTACTCTGCCCTAGGCAGGCTACATCTGGAGTACCATGTCCAGTTCCAGGCTCCCCAGTTCAAGACAGACAAGGAATTAGCAGAGAGAGTCCAGTGGAATCTACAAAGATGCTGAGGTGACTGGAGCATCTCTGTGAGGAGGAAAGGCTGAGAGACCTGGGGCTGGTTAGCCTGGAGAAGAGCAGCCTGAATGGAGGTTTGACCACTGCTCAGCAAGAGCTAAAAAGAATAGGGCCAGGCTCATTTCAGTGGCATCTTCTGACAGGACAAGGGGCAACAGGCACAAACTGTAATCCAGGAGATTCTACCTAAACACGAAGAAAAAATTATTTTTCTGTGAGGGTGAGGGCATGATCTCTGCAGGTCCCTTCCAACCTCTGAAATTCTGTGATTCTGCGAGTTCTACACTGGTGGCTCCATCAGCAGGTACATACCTCTAATTCCTGTGACTACCATCAACTTCACTGGAAACCTCTAAATGGAAAGCTCTTAAACAAGAATGGTCCTTCAACAGTCCCCACTTGAGAGCACAATGAATTAGAGTCACAGAATCATTTCAATTGGAAAAGGCCTTTAAGATCTCCAAGTTCAACCATTACCTAACTACCAAATTTTGTGCTGAATCACAGAATCACAGAACCTTAGAGGTTGAAAGGGACCTTCAGAGATTGAGTCCAACCCCCCTGCTGAGGCAGGATCATCTAGGGTAGTCCACACAGAAACACCTCCCTTAACTATGGATTATGAATCTAATAAGGGAAAGCTTTACCAAACCCCATTTTTACCCCGTCAGACTTCTGATCTCTATGGGCATGTAGGCTGACACCGTAGGCTCTCCTTTCCTGTGGCAGAGATTTGCGCTGACAGCCTCATCACAGGAGATTTCTCCTCATTGGAACAATTCTTGTTACCATGTAAAGAAGCTGAGATTGCTAATGAAAACTACTTTTTTTTTTTTCCCCCCCCATTTTCAATTATAAGAAGATTTGTTTGGGAGATGTTTTGCTGATTCCTTGCCTCCCCACTACCTCCCGCATTCGTCTTTTTGTTTTGCCTTTCATCTCCTTTCCGCTGCCCCCCATCCCATCATGCCATGCTGGGCTGGTTAAACAAACCCCTAAATCTAGCTTTTGTCTAGCACTAATCCTTTTATTTCCTAAAGCTTTTTTAATCCCAGGGGCTTTCTTTCATTGCTTTAGCTGTCAGCTGGGTCACTACTCTTTCCTATCAACAGCTCCTGCAAATCCTGTATGGAGTTAAAAAGCTTTCAAGTGTTGCCATGATCCCCGTTAGGTTCTGCTCTCCCCAACACCTGCTAAAGACCATAGTGCTGCTGTTTGTGTCCTCCTGCCTCCTCTATCCCTGAGACAACTCCCACCTCACAAGATCAATAATCACCTTCTAAAGGTTTTCCCATTTTCTTCTGGCTAACTCTCTGCCCTACTTCCAGCTCAGACACTGCTTAAATGTGTATTATTTAATACAGTGCAGAAAGAAGTTATTTGGTACAGGAGATCAGGGAGAGGGTTACAAGAGAAGTGTTCCCTGATGCCACAGGGAAGGGGTTATCAGTTGGGTTTTTTCATGCAGTAAATCACTGCCTGTAGGAAGAACTGTCTGCATTTCCTCCCATCTTGATCCTTTCCTGGCCAGCAGAACACACCGAATTAACCAGGTTGGAAAAGACCTTTAAGATCCTCGAGTCCAACCTTTCACCTAACCCTTCCAATTAACTAAACCACGGCACCAAGTGCCTCATCCAGTCTCCTTTTAAACACCTCCAGGGATGGTGACTCCACCACCTCCCCAGGCAGCCCATTCCAATGCCAATCACTCTTGCTGGGAAGAACTTCTTCATAATATCCAACCTGAACCTGCCCTGGCACAGCTTGAGGCTGTGTCCTCTTGTTCTGTCACTGGGTGCCTGGGAGAAGAGACCAACCCCACCTGGCTACAATCTTCTTTCAGGTAGCTGTAGAGAGCAATGAGGTCTGCCCTGAACCTCCTGTTCTCCAGGCTGAACACCCTTAGCTCCCTCAGCCTCTCCTTTTCAGGCTGTGCTCCAGGCCCCTCACCAGCCTTGGTGCCTTTCAAGGTGGGGGAGAAGCAGCTTTCAAAAGTCACTCTCTGTAAGGAGCATCTATTTGCTAACACTCAACAGGTGCTGTTAGCAAAGTCCTGCCTTCCCAAAACAGAATCTTTCAGAATCCTTCTGCTGGGTGAGCTGCTGAGCAGAAGTTGTGGTGAGAGGACTCTGAAGTTCTCACACTTGCAGAGTGTGCATGCCAGCTCTTTGCTCCTAGATCTTGCTGGCCCAGGGCAGTTCCTCACACTCTTCCCTGTCCTGTAGCTCTCAAAGACCACAGTACAAACTCCTTACGTGTCTCCTGCTCATCACACCCTCCCATGGCACAGGCAGCAGCAGTAAATGACAAAGCCTGCAGTTGGCAAGCATGGGAACACCATCTCCTCCAAAGGGAGGCAGAGCTGCTGTTACACCATGGTGGAAATCCTTATCAAGCTGCCCAGCCTTCCTCCAGACAGCACTCACCTCCCTCCAAAAGGTCTTGGTGACTTCAAGAGGCCAGAGATGGCAAGTCACTATTGTATCCTGACAGACAAATAGTCCAGAATGTAGAGTTCTTTAGGCTGGAAGATCATAGAATGGTTTAGGTTGGAAGGGACCTCAAAGATCATCCACTTCCATGGCCCCCCTGCCATAGGCAGGGACACCTACCACTAGTACAGGTCACTCGAAGCCTCCTCCAACCTGGCCTTGAACATCTCCAGGGAGGGAGCAGCCACAACCTCCCTGGGCAACCTGTGCCAGTGTCTCACCAACCTCACTGTAAAGAACTTCCTCCTATCATCCAGTTTCAATCTCCCCTCTGCCAGTTTAAACCCATTCCTCCTCATCCTGTCATTACAAGACCTTGTAAATAGTCCCTCCCCAGCCCTCTAGGCCCCTTCAGATACTAAAAGGCTACTCCAAGGTCTCCTGGAAGCCTTCTCTTCTCCAGGCTGCAGAGCCCCAACTCTCGTAGATCATCAAGTCCAACAATTATCTAACTCCACTAAGACTAATGCTAAAGCAGACACCATTTAATAGCTCAGGTTTAAAATATGTGATTTCAATTCCCTTTTCTCCCCTCTCCCATCAGGCAATATCAATACAAACGCTCAAATGACACCAGGATCACTGGCATACTGCTGATCACACCAACTGATGAGCACTCTGGCTTCTTACTGGTGGGCACCATGTACAGACAAAAGACCATTCAGAGCCACCATTCAGAACCACCATTCAGCTGTACCCTGAGTCATAGCTGCCAGGCACAGAAAAGGAAGCACCTGTAGCCCTCCATTAACAACCCCAAATTATTGTATCAGGAGACAGGGAAAGGCCAGTGTCAACATACAGCTCCCCACAATCCACAGCCACCACCAAACTGTCTTTCCCCAGGTGTTAAGCTGCCTTCTCCACATTTATTCACAGGCTGAAAGCTAACCCTTCATACAACTTGGACAACATCCATATCTTCAGATAAATAAGATTTCTGGATGAATCATGGAGAGAGTAGGTTACTGGCAGTGACACCAATTAGCTGCTGTTCTCCCCACAGCTCCACTCTCCAGCCCTGGCAGCTGAACCCCTCTGTTGCCAGCAGCACTTGGAGCAGGTCCACAGGAGGCCACAAAAATGATCAGGGGGCAGGAACCACTGTGCTGTAAGAACAGGCTGAGAGCTGGGGTTGTTCAGCCTGGAGAAGAGAAGGCTCCAGGAAGACTTTATTGCAACCTTTCCGTACTTAAAGGAGCCAAGGAGAAAGATGGAGACAGACTTTTTAGAAGGGTCTGTTGTAACAGGACAAAGGGTGATAGTTTAAACTGAAAAAATGAAGACTTAGACTAGATATAAAGGTGGCGATACACCATCCCAGGATGCCCAGAGAGATGCTAGGTGCCCCATCTCTGGCACAACTCCAGTTCAGGTGGATTTGGCTCTGAGCAACCCATGAAATATATCCCTGCTGACTGCAGGGAGATTGGACTTGATAACATTTAAAGGTCTTTTCAATCCAAAACATTCTGTGATTTGCCCCCCTAAACACTACCTACTAAGAAAGTCAGGCACAGGATTTCACATTAAATGCTCCCACATGGGCCCACTCTATGTAACCAGTTAAACTGGCTAGATGGGTGCTGCAGTCCACAGCTGCTCAGTTACCCTCAGAAGCAAGTTGTTATTTGCTCCCTTTTGCACAACAGGAGCCTTATCTCTCTGCAGACGTGCAGTAGCACGTCTGTATCCTCTGCACTCCCACCCTAAAGCATGAGTATGGACCAAGCAAGTTGAAACTGCAGAGACTTTTATTTATGCTGAAATATTGTCCAAGAAGGCAAGAGCGAGATGAATTGGACTGTGAAATGAGCATGGGAATGTGGTAGTTGTAAAATTATCCTCGCTCATCTCTTTCTTGTAATGCTCATACAAAATCTTCTAATGCTGTTAATTAGATTTTGCTCAGCATAAGTTCAGTGTTTTACGCCTGTGATACCCTACCAAAGTTAACTGAGGGCTACACAAATTACAGCTGGATATTTGGGGGGGTGTGGTGAAATACCTTTTAAAATGACAAGTGTCTCGTACTGAAGGTTGAACAACCTGCCTCAGTATCCAGAATCCAACCTTTCCTCTAGCCTAGAGGGTCACCCACCACCCTCACAACCACCTGCTCCAATGTGGACGTAAATGCCAGGATCCAGCCCAGCCAACTCTCTCCCAGGCAATTTTCCAGCATCATTCTGGAAATCACAGTGAGCCAGAGATGACCACAAGGAGCAGTAGGGACAGGACTGTCCTTGCCTTGGTGGGAGATGAGTTGCATAGCTGTGAACGGTGCTGTGCCAACTGGGTGACCATTTACAGCACCACTTTGTCATCCACCAAAGGCTATGATTCCACCTACCAAATAAGACAATTTATTGATGAAAGAAAAATTAAATAGAAGTTGCTGTTGAAGACCACATAAACAAAAGCTTTAAGCATGTTAAGTAGGTTAGCAAGACCTCAGCAGGGACTAGGTACCTGCTTGTTGTGTTTAAGAACTTTCATGAGCAGAAAGTGATGGACACATGGATGCTTTCCTGGATGAGGAAAACACAGGTAAGGGGGAAAAGATAAGAGAAATAGAAAGTCCAATACCTGTCAGGAATATTATCCCCCCATCCCACAAAGAAACCAAAATGAAACAAAACACTCGACAAACAAAAACACCCCCAGAATAATAACACAATCCCCAACATTAATACCTATAAAAAGAGTACCACACAAGTTTTGCATGTAGGTTTCACCTAGCACCAAAGGTCCTTCCACCCCAAGATAATGAAAACTCTTTTTTCCTGCGATATCTCTGCATGCACCAGTCAAAGGTGTAAGCATTGAATACAGCCCAAAATCTCAAATTAACAACACTAGTTCAAAATCCCTTTCTAGACATGCAGGATAAAGAATGTAGAGAGAGTGGAATTTGAGTGAGGCAGTTTAAAGCTGGAGAGCAAAGTCCTGCTGCCCTTTGAGACTGGCAGAGATGTGTGGAAGCACTACTACAAAAAGAATTATCCTAACTCATCTGTGGAGTTATCAAGGTCTGTGTTGCTATGAGGTGATCTTGTGTTAAAAAGTAGTGGCAACTGCACATACTTTTCATCTGACAAAAGGTTGGAGAACCATAGATGATGTAAAGGAAATCATATTAAAAGTTATAACAACTTCATCACCTCCAACCTTCGCTTCAACAGCAAGTCACACGAAAACAGAATCAGAGAATCTCTAAGATTGGAAGACACCTCAAGACCATTGAGTCCAACCATCATACTGTGTTAATATTGGGAATGTGGGAACACTGCAACTCCCTAAAGACCCAGCACAGCCAGCAACAAGAAGGACACGAGTGTAGCCCATTGGTTCTTCAAAGTTACCTGGAGACCAGTTTTAAGTTGAGAGATCTGCTGTGGTATGTATCTCGCAGGCTGAATTCATAGAGTCATTAAGGTTGAAAAACACCTCTAAGATCACAGAATTGTCAGGGTTGAAAGGGACCTCAAGGATCATCTAGTTCCAATCCCCCTGCCATGGGCAGGGACACCTCACATTAGATCAGGTTGCTCAGAGCCACATTCAGTCTGGCCTTAAAAACATCCAGGAATGGGTCTTCCACCACATCCCTGGCACCCTGTGTCAGTGTCTCACCATCCTCATAGTGAAGAACTTCCTGACATCTAACCTAAATCTCCCCTCCTCTAGTTTTGCTCCATTCCCCCTAGTCCTATCACTACCCAACACCCTAAAAAGTCCTTCACCAGTTTCCTTGTAGGCCACCTTCAGATATCGGAAGGCCACAGTAAGGTCTCTTTGGAGCCTTCTCTTCTCCAAACTGACCAATCCCAACTCTCTCAATCTGCCCTCACAGGAGAGGTGCTCCACTCTAGTCCAAACAACTTCAGCAATACCCTTCCCACACGCACTCAAACTGTTCCATTAAACCCAGAAAGTTCTTCACTTAGAGGCACAGCAGTGGATTTCCCAGGACTTAACAGAACACGAAGCGAGCAGAAGTTCTAGCAGGAGGAGGTGCAATTGACAGACCATCATTTATGACCCCACTATTTTAAATCAGGGTGGTGGTAATACTTTAACAACAGCAGAGGAACATTGGGCTCAAAGCTCAAAAATCAGCCTAAAAATTTCCAAGATGTCATATAATCACCTACATACTCAGGCAAGGTTTCTGTTGCAAGTTTGCTGCTTCTGCCATAGTCCCAGCTCAGAAAACACACAGGCACCAGCAGCACCTGAGCATATTCCATAAACACTGGCAAGCTGAAGAGAAATGGAAAAGCAAATCCCCCATCCCCCCCCTCCACTCATTTTTCATCTGGATTCACTTTAGAGTCTTTTCATATCCTGAGATCATCCTTCTCCAGGAATTACATTACTCGCCCTTTACCACAGCCATTCACAAGTAGTAAATGTGTTTCGTAACAGAAAGCTGGAAAAAGAAAGAAAATTGCAGCTAGGTCTTGATTTTTTTTTTTCTGGTTTTGATGACAAATTCAGAATCACTTTTCCAGCTCTTTTACTTTCCTAAACAATGAGGAAAATCACTTCATGTTTTACAATAACTTCACCTTCAAGTCATCAACACGATGTGAGGATAAATCACAATCAGGTAAGCAGGATCCACAAGTACCTTAGCTCCAGCACCAATTAGGAGGATGAAGTAGGTCTGTTTACTTATTCCTTACTAATGTAAATTCTCACCAAGTCAGAAAAATGAGGACAGGTCTCTGAGCAGCATGATCTAGTTGAAGGTGCTTCCTGCAGTGGGTTGGACTAGATGATCTTTAAAGGTCTTTTCCAACCCAAACCATTCTGTGATTCCATGTATCTACATTTCATCCCTACCTAGGGCTGAACCACAGCAGCTCATCTGCTGATGAATCCCAGCAGAGAAGGGCAATCAGGGAAAGGAGAGAAGCCCCATGAGTGGAAATGAAAAGAGATTTAATCACAGAATTAACCAGGTTGGAAAAGACCTTTGAGCTCAAGCCCAACCTTTCACCTAACTCTTCCAATTAACTGAACCATGGCACCAAGTGCCTCATCCAGTCCCCTTTTAAAACACCTCCAGGGATGGGGCCCAACCACCTCCCTGGGCAACCTGTTTCAATGTTCACCATCCTCATAGTAAAGAACCTGTTCCTAACATCAAAGACGAGAGGAAAGGGCCTTGAATTGTACCAGGGGAGGTTTAAATTGGATTGAAAGAGTGGTCAGACATTGGAAGAGGTTTCCCAGGGAGGTGGTTTAACCACCACCCCTGGAGGTGCAAAAAGACCCCACATAAACATGGTACTTTGTAACATGGTTTTGTGGCTGTCGTGGTGTTGGGTTAATGGTTGGGCTTCATGATTTTAGGATCATTAAGGTTTGAAAAGACCTCTAGGACTGTGTAAAATACAACCTTTACCAAACACAGGCTGGCAGGACAATACAAGCAATACAAGAGAGATGTGGAGGNAACAGCCAAACTAATACCAACGTCGATGCAAAATACAGAAACTTATACTCAGCCCAGCACAAGTTCAGCAGTCACTAAGTCCAGGAAGGCAGTCCTCAAGAGCAGAAAGAGGAGGAGCAGGGTGAAGAGGAGCCCAAGCAGGAGGTTCTACTGAGAGGTTTTCCTCAGCAAACTTCCCCCTTTATATTGAAAGTGATGCTCATGGTCTGGGATCCACCTGTAGCCAACTCAAGTCAGCTGTCCTGGCTGACTCCAAATTGCTGACATGCTGCAGCACATGGCTGGCCTGGGATCCTGTCCCAGCAAAACCAAGACACTGAGACAAGTGCCATATGTGTGGGTTACAGCGGGGACAAGTGCATCATTCTTCAGCTGGCTAAACAGTTTTCTGTTAAGCCTTCCAGAACACTCTCAGCACTCTATGTAGGTAAGACTTTAGAATGTTTATAGGCTGCAATACACACTGAGACACACTGCTCAATGCTGGTGAGGCCACACTTTGAATACTGGGTTCAATTCTGGGCCCTCCACTACCAGAAAGACATTCAAGTGCTGGAGCATGGCCAATAAAGAGCAAAGAAGGGTCTAGAGAAGTCTTCTCATGAGTGGCTAAGGGAAGTGGGGTTGCTCAACCTGGAGAAAAGGATGCTCAGGTAAGACCTTGTCACTCTCTACAACTGCCTAAAAGGACACAGTAGTGAGGTGTGGCTTGGTCTCTTCTCCCAAGTAACTAATGATAAGATCACAGAATGGTCTGGATTGGAAGGGATCTCCAAAGCTCATCTAGTCCAAACCCCTCTGCAGTCAGCAGGGACATCCTCAGCTGGGTCAGGTTGCCCAGAGCCCTGTCGAGCCTCACTTTGAATATCTCCAGGGATGGGGCCCAACCACCTCCCTGGGCAACCTGTTTCAATGTTCACCATCCTCATAGTAAAGAACCTGTTCCTAACATCAAAGACGAGAGGAAAGGGCCTTGAATTGTACCAGGGGAGGTTTAAATTGGATTGAAAGAGTGGTCAGACATTGGAAGAGGTTTCCCAGGGAGGTGGTTTAACCACCACCCCTGGAGGTGCAAAAAGACCCCACATAAACATGGTACTTTGTAACATGGTTTTGTGGCTGTCGTGGTGTTGGGTTAATGGTTGGGCTTCATGATTTTAGGATCATTAAGGTTTGAAAAGACCTCTAGGACTGTGTAAAATACAACCTTTACCAAACACAGGCTGGCAGGACAATACAAGCAATACAAGAGAGATGTGGAGGTGCTGGAGAGGGTCCAGAGGAGGGCAACAAGGCTGATGAAAGGCCTAGAGAATAAATCTTATGAGGAGTGACTGAGGGAGCTGGGGATGGTTGGTGTGAAAAAGAGGAGGCTGAGGGGAGACCTCATTGCTGCCTGCAGCTACCTGAAGAGACATTGTGGAGAGGCTGCAGCTACCTGAAGAGACATTGAGGAGAGGTTTAGACTGGACATTAGGAAAAAGTTTTTCACAGAGAGAGTGGTCAGGGACTGTAATGAGCTGCCCAGGGAGGTGGTGGAGTCACCAACCCTAGATGTCTGTAAGGGTCATTTGGATGTGGTGCTTGGGGATAGGGTTTAAGGTGAATCTTGTAGAGTAGGGTTCAAGGTTGGACTTGGTGATCCTGAGGGGCTTTGCCAACCTGGATGTTTCTGTGATTCTGTTACTTTCTATTGCAAACACAACTTTTCTTGTAGAGTTCATAATCACTATTGCTGTTGTTGTTCATCATCAAATTAAATGTATCATTCAGTAGGCAATGCTGAGATCATCAACTTGCTGTAGGTTAAAAGAAAAAGCAAATCATATCAAAGAGAGGATTCAAAAATCAACCTTCCTGCAAAGAAATGAAGTCCTTTCCACCATTCATAGAATGGTTTAGGTTGGAAGGGACCTCAAAGATCATCCAGTTCCAACCCCCTGCCATAGGCAAGGACACCTCCCACTAGTACAGGTCACTCAAGGCCTCATCCAACCTGGCCTTGAACACCTCCAGGGAGGGAGCAGCCACAACCTCCTTGGGCAACCTGTGCCAGTGTCTCACCACCCTCACTGCAAAGAACTTCCTCCTAACATCCTGTTTCAATCTCCCCTCTGCCAGTTTAAACCCATTACTCCTCGTCCTGTCACTAAAAGACCTTGTAAATAGTCCTTCCTCAGCCCTCCTGTAGGCCCCCTTCAGACACTGGAAGGCTACTCCAGGGTCTCCTGGAAGCCTTCTCTTCTCCAGGCTGCAGAGCCCCAACTCTCTCAGTCTGTCCTCATAGCAGCGCTGCTCCAGCAAAGATCACCAAGTCCAACCATCAGCCTAACACCGCCATGGCCAATAAATCATGTCCCAAAGTTAACACAGTTGCCAACTAAATGCTTATCTCTTTCTCTCCTTAGTGCCATCCTGGATGTGGGGGATGACCACGTCACTGCTGAGGTCTGGGAAGCTCAGCAGCCTCATCAAAGCAGCCTGACCAGGAGCTGTGACATTTTCTGGGGAGTGCAGAACCATTTTGCAGCTCCTTGTAAACAGTTTCAATCACAGCACTGTCTGCTTTGATCAGACCTCTCTCTCAAAGCATCTGGATGGAGCCTCAGACAAGAGAAGCTCAGAAAAGGAGTTGGCTGTTTGCCCTGCTGCAGCTGAAGAATTTGAGTGGGGTGGAGGAGATGGANATTCTGGGCCCTCCACTACCAGAAAGACATTCAAGTGCTGGAGCATGGCCAATAAAGAGCAAAGAAGGGTCTAGAGAAGTCTTCTCATGAGTGGCTAAGGGAAGTGGGGTTGCTCAACCTGGAGAAAAGGAGGCTCAGGTAAGACCTTGTCACTCTCTACAACTGCCTAAAAGGACACAGTAGTGAGGTGTGGCTTGGTCTCTTCTCCCAAGTAACTAATGATAAGATCACAGAATGGTCTGGATTGGAAGGGATCTCCAAAGCTCATCTAGTCCAAACCCCTCTGCAGTCAGCAGGGACATCCTCAGCTGGGTCAGGTTGCCCAGAGCCCTGTCGAGCCTCACTTTGAATATCTCCAGGGATGGGGCCCAACCACCTCCCTGGGCAACCTGTTTCAATGTTCACCATCCTCATAGTAAAGAACCTGTTCCTAACATCAAAGACGAGAGGAAAGGGCCTTGAATTGTACCAGGGGAGGTTTAAATTGGATTGAAAGAGTGGTCAGACATTGGAAGAGGTTTCCCAGGGAGGTGGTTTAACCACCACCCCTGGAGGTGCAAAAAGACCCCACATAAACATGGTACTTTGTAACATGGTTTTGTGGCTGTCGTGGTGTTGGGTTAATGGTTGGGCTTCATGATTTTAGGATCATTAAGGTTTGAAAAGACCTCTAGGACTGTGTAAAATACAACCTTTACCAAACACAGGCTGGCAGGACAATACAAGCAATACAAGAGAGATGTGGAGGTGCTGGAGAGGGTCCAGAGGAGGGCAACAAGGCTGATGAAAGGCCTAGAGAATAAATCTTATGAGGAGTGACTGAGGGAGCTGGGGATGGTTGGTGTGAAAAAGAGGAGGCTGAGGGGAGACCTCATTGCTGCCTGCAGCTACCTGAAGAGACATTGTGGAGAGGCTGCAGCTACCTGAAGAGACATTGAGGAGAGGTTTAGACTGGACATTAGGAAAAAGTTTTTCACAGAGAGAGTGGTCAGGGACTGTAATGAGCTGCCCAGGGAGGTGGTGGAGTCACCAACCCTAGATGTCTGTAAGGGTCATTTGGATGTGGTGCTTGGGGATAGGGTTTAAGGTGAATCTTGTAGAGTAGGGTTCAAGGTTGGACTTGGTGATCCTGAGGGGCTTTGCCAACCTGGATGTTTCTGTGATTCTGTTACTTTCTATTGCAAACACAACTTTTCTTGTAGAGTTCATAATCACTATTGCTGTTGTTGTTCATCATCAAATTAAATGTATCATTCAGTAGGCAATGCTGAGATCATCAACTTGCTGTAGGTTAAAAGAAAAAGCAAATCATATCAAAGAGAGGATTCAAAAATCAACCTTCCTGCAAAGAAATGAAGTCCTTTCCACCATTCATAGAATGGTTTAGGTTGGAAGGGACCTCAAAGATCATCCAGTTCCAACCCCCTGCCATAGGCAAGGACACCTCCCACTAGTACAGGTCACTCAAGGCCTCATCCAACCTGGCCTTGAACACCTCCAGGGAGGGAGCAGCCACAACCTCCTTGGGCAACCTGTGCCAGTGTCTCACCACCCTCACTGCAAAGAACTTCCTCCTAACATCCTGTTTCAATCTCCCCTCTGCCAGTTTAAACCCATTACTCCTCGTCCTGTCACTAAAAGACCTTGTAAATAGTCCTTCCTCAGCCCTCCTGTAGGCCCCCTTCAGACACTGGAAGGCTACTCCAGGGTCTCCTGGAAGCCTTCTCTTCTCCAGGCTGCAGAGCCCCAACTCTCTCAGTCTGTCCTCATAGCAGCGCTGCTCCAGCAAAGATCACCAAGTCCAACCATCAGCCTAACACCGCCATGGCCAATAAATCATGTCCCAAAGTTAACACAGTTGCCAACTAAATGCTTATCTCTTTCTCTCCTTAGTGCCATCCTGGATGTGGGGGATGACCACGTCACTGCTGAGGTCTGGGAAGCTCAGTAGCCTCATCAAAGCAGCCTGACCAGGAGCTGTGACATTTTCTGGGGAGTGCAGAACCATTTTGCAGCTCCTTGTAAACAGTTTCAATCACAGCACTGTCTGCTTTGATCAGACCTCTCTCTCAAAGCATCTGGATGGAGCCTCAGACAAGAGAAGCTCAGAAAAGGAGTTGGCTGTTTGCCCTGCTGCAGCTGAAGAATTTGAGTGGGGTGGAGGAGATGGAGGGGGGAGAACACGTTGTTTCCAGTGAAGGGGGAGATACAGCCAAAAGATTCCAGATTTGAAGCAGCTTTATCAGCGTAGAGAATCAACACGTTTCCTTACAACGGGAGGTAGGAGGGGCTGGGGTTGACTGTCTCTGTTTTGGAAGGTCTTATTCCATCTCCAAATCCAGAAGCTAAACACAGACCAAGCTGGCCATCATTTCTGTTTCTGTGCTGATTCAGGAGAGTTTTGGTAACGGAATCAAACCCCAAAGCAGGCCAAATTCTCCACCCGAGATTATTTGGGAGATAAAGGTAGGGGAAGGGTCTAACCCACATATTGTAGAATCACAGAATTAATCAGGTTGGAAAAGACCTTTGAGATCGAGTCCAGCCTATCACCTAACACATCCTAATTGTCTAAAGCATGGCACTAAGTGCTTCNTTTCTATTGCAAACACAACTTTTCTTGTAGAGTTCATAATCACTATTGCTGTTGTTGTTCATCATCAAATTAAATGTATCATTCAGTAGGCAATGCTGAGATCATCAACTTGCTGTAGGTTAAAAGAAAAAGCAAATCATATCAAAGAGAGGATTCAAAAATCAACCTTCCTGCAAAGAAATGAAGTCCTTTCCACCATTCATAGAATGGTTTAGGTTGGAAGGGACCTCAAAGATCATCCAGTTCCAACCCCCTGCCATAGGCAAGGACACCTCCCACTAGTACAGGTCACTCAAGGCCTCATCCAACCTGGCCTTGAACACCTCCAGGGAGGGAGCAGCCACAACCTCCTTGGGCAACCTGTGCCAGTGTCTCACCACCCTCACTGCAAAGAACTTCCTCCTAACATCCTGTTTCAATCTCCCCTCTGCCAGTTTAAACCCATTACTCCTCGTCCTGTCACTAAAAGACCTTGTAAATAGTCCTTCCTCAGCCCTCCTGTAGGCCCCCTTCAGACACTGGAAGGCTACTCCAGGGTCTCCTGGAAGCCTTCTCTTCTCCAGGCTGCAGAGCCCCAACTCTCTCAGTCTGTCCTCATAGCAGCGCTGCTCCAGCAAAGATCACCAAGTCCAACCATCAGCCTAACACCGCCATGGCCAATAAATCATGTCCCAAAGTTAACACAGTTGCCAACTAAATGCTTATCTCTTTCTCTCCTTAGTGCCATCCTGGATGTGGGGGATGACCACGTCACTGCTGAGGTCTGGGAAGCTCAGCAGCCTCATCAAAGCAGCCTGACCAGGAGCTGTGACATTTTCTGGGGAGTGCAGAACCATTTTGCAGCTCCTTGTAAACAGTTTCAATCACAGCACTGTCTGCTTTGATCAGACCTCTCTCTCAAAGCATCTGGATGGAGCCTCAGACAAGAGAAGCTCAGAAAAGGAGTTGGCTGTTTGCCCTGCTGCAGCTGAAGAATTTGAGTGGGGTGGAGGAGATGGAGGGGGGAGAACACGTTGTTTCCAGTGAAGGGGGAGATACAGCCAAAAGATTCCAGATTTGAAGCAGCTTTATCAGTGTAGAGAATCAACACGTTTCCTTACAACGGGAGGTAGGAGGGGCTGGGGTTGACTGTCTCTGTTTTGGAAGGTCTTATTCCATCTCCAAATCCAGAAGCTAAACACAGACCAAGCTGGCCATCATTTCTGTTTCTGTGCTGATTCAGGAGAGTTTTGGTAACGGAATCAAACCCCAAAGCAGGCCAAATTCTCCACCCGAGATTATTTGGGAGATAAAGGTAGGGGAAGGGTCTAACCCACATATTGTAGAATCACAGAATTAATCAGGTTGGAAAAGACCTTTGAGATCGAGTCCAGCCTATCACCTAACACATCCTAATTGTCTAAAGCATGGCACTAAGTGCTTCATTCAGTTTCCTTTTAAACACCTCCAGGGATGGTGACTCCACCACCTCTCCGGGCAGCCCATTCCAATGCCAATCACTCTTGTTGGGAAGAGCTTCTTCCTAACATCCAGCCTAAACCTGTCCTGGCACAGCTTGAGACTGTGGCCTCTTGTTTTGTCACTGGGAACCTGGGAGAAGAGACCAACCACACCTGGCTACAGCCTCCCTTCAGGTTGTTGTAGAGAGCAATGAGGTATCCCCCTGGAGCTTTCTCTTCTCCAGGCTGAACAACCCCAGTTCTCTCAGCCTGTCACCTGGAGAACTTATTGCTCCCTGGAGCAGCCTGTTCAGCCCCACAACACATAACCAAGGTGCAGTCGTGTGCAATTTCATTGGGATTTAGTGTGTGCTATTTAGTGTGGATGTTGCCCTGGCTGGCATAGACAGATCCTTGCAGACCCCATGGCCACAAAAGACATCTGTGTTGGGCCACATGTACAGGAATCTCTACAGTCAGACGTTTTCGTCTCTTGTGGCAGTGGTAAATTGAAGCAACATATCTCAGTTAGATTTTGTGCAGGGGCAAGATAACATTCAGCTGCTCTCCCAACCCCTCTGCAAAGACAGCAGCTCTGGGGCTCCCAGTGTAAGAAAGACATTGAGCTGATCAAATGGGTCCAAAGGAGGCCACGAAGATGATCAGAAGGCTGGAACTCCTTTGCTGTGAGGACAGGCTGACAGAGTTGGGGGTGTTCAGCCTGGGGAAGAAAAGGCTCTGGGGAAAACCTGGTGGTCTTTCAGCACTTCAAAGGGGCCTACAAGAAAAATGGAGAGGGACTCTTCATCAAGGAGTACAGTGATAGGATGAGGGATAACAGTTTCAAACTGAAAGAGGTTTCAGATTGCAGATTCAGATTAGATGTAAGGAAGAAATTCTTTTCTGTGAGAGTGATGAGACACTAGAACAGGCTGCCCAGAAGAGTTGTAGATGCCTCCCCCCGGAAGTGTTCAAGATCAGGTTGGATGGGATTGTGAGCAGCTTGATCTAGTTGAAAATTTCCCTTTTTCTGGAAGTGGAATTGGGACTAGATGATCTTCGAGATCTCTTCCATTCTATGATCTGATTCTATGATTTTCTAGCACATCATTTGGAAGGAGCCTTGCAATGACTAACTTGAGTGTTTGCCAGAATTTATGCACCCCTAATATTCAGAAATGTCACATGGCCATTACACACAGCTAAGGTTCTTCTGAGCTCTGAGAAACCCTGAGGCTTGTGGCTTCACTAATTAACTGCTCAGGCATCACCGAGCCCAAAAAGAGCTCATCCCCTTGCTCTCTTTCAGCTTTTGTGTTTGCTGCCAAACAGCGAATCACCCTTCTGCATACTTCTAAGCGTATTTTAATCCTGTGCTCCTAAAGAAGTCAAGGCACTAGGATCTTAGTAACAACTTCAATGCCATGGGAGAGCAGCAGACACTCCTGGAAAACAAACTACATGTAAACACAAGCAAAAATAAGGTGACTCTTTTTGTTTTACAGAGCACAAAATGAAACCTTGCTGAAATCTGGAGCGTCCCTCTGTCAAAACCATGGCCTTAACTGGAGACTTCAACCATGTTCAGCAACAAGAATTACCAAGCCCTGGACTGACCCACAGTGAGGAGCTAGGCTCTGCAGCAACACTGGCTCTGAGTAGCTCAAGGGATGGTACATATACTCCTGTCTCCTGCTCAGCCTGGAAGGAGGAGCCCAACACTCACCATGTTGGAAATGGCTTATGCAGGAAATAGGGCACTGAGTAGGAGTCAAAAAGGCCAACAGCATCCTGGCTTGTGTCAGCAACAGTGTGGCCACCAAGGCTAGGGCAATGACTGTGCCCCTGTGCTCTACTCTGGTAGGAATGTATCTCACATACTGGATTCAGTTTTGGGACTCTCACTACAGTAAAGACATTCAGCATCCTTATTGAGCAATGATGTTGGTGAAGGGTCTGGAGGACAAGCCCTGTGAGGAGCAGTTGAGGTAATTGGGGGTTAGCCTTGAGTCAAGCAAGGCTGAAGTGAGTCCTCCTGGCTCTCTACAGCTCTCTGAACGGAGGTTGTAGTGAACTGGGTGTCAGTCTTTTCTCCCAGGTAACAAGAAATAGGACAAGGAAATGGCCTCAGGTTGCATCAGTGAAGGTTTAGATTGGATATCAGGAAAAATATCTTCCCCAGAAGGACTGTCAAGGCCTGGAGCAGGCTGCCCAGGGAAAGAGGTGGAATTGCTCTCCGTAAAGGGATTTAATGGAAGTGTAGATGTGGTGCTGAGGGACTCGGTGATCTTAAGGATCTTTTCCAACCAAAGCAGTTCTGTGAGTCTATGTCTATGAGGAAAGCAGAGTTTACGCTTCCTTGAACATGGTGTTTACCTGGAAGGCAAACAGGGGTCAGACACAAGAGCCTCAGATATTTCCCTCCATTGCTTTCATGCACACTAAGTCAGAGATAAATGAGCACAACCCTGCTGGTACTTCAGCCAGAGACAGGAGCACCAGAACTCCAGGTGCCCTCTCCTCCCTGCCATGCACATACTGGAGGTAGGAAAGTTGTTCTTGGCAGAAATTCAGCAGGCATCTCTGCCTGCAAAGGTCTTCTTTGCAGAAGAGGTGAGATGGCTCCTGGGAGTGCTAAAGTCACTCAGGATTCTGGCAAACAGCAATCTTTTGCAACATGAGACATAGCAGCACCTCAGAGAGTTTAAACCAACTCTATTTCTAAATATTTGCTCCACCAAACTCGGTGAAGCTGCTACAGTATTTCACAAAACCAGAGTGTCAGGGGCTGGAAGGGATTTGAAAGCTCATCCAGTCCAAGCCCCCTGCCAGAGCAGGATCACCTAGACCAGATCACACAGGAATGCATCCAGGTGGGTCTTGAATATCTCCAGAGCAGGAGACCCATCCTGGGCAGCCTGTTCCACTGTTCTGTCACCCTCATAGGGAAAAAAATCCTCCTCATCTTTACATGAAACTTCCTATGCCTCAACTTCCATCCATTGCCTCTTGTCCTGTCATTGGGCATCACCTAGCAGAGCCTGGCTCCATCTTCCTGGCACTCACCTTCACATCTTTATAAACATGAATGAGGTCACCTCTCAGTCTCCTCCTCTCCAAGCAGCAGAGCCCCAGCTCCCTCAGTCTCTCCTCATCAGAGATATCTTCCACTCTGTTAAACACTTTTGTGGTTGTGTGCTGGACTCTTTCAAGCAGTTCCCTGAGGTCCTCCTTGAACTGGGGAACCTCTGAAGTTTGGGTACACAAATTAACCATCTCTACCTCTTTATTGCTTATGGATAGTCTACATAAGACATTTGATGCAGACTCCATCAATATACCTTTTGCATTACAAGAGAACTTGATAGCTTTGGGCACCCTAGAAAAACAGGATGCTCAAGAAGAAGATTTTGGATATAGCTCCAGATTGGAAGCCCAGAGAAAACAACAGCAGACTATCCTCCTCTGCAGGGCCCTGAGAAAGGATAAGCAGCTCACCAGGAGGGTTATAAAACTCAGTGAGAAAGATGACAAACAGCCAGAAGAGTTCCCATCTGTGGAAAGGACACTTGCTTAGTCACCTCTGCCAGTTCCCACAGCAAAAGTACTATTGGGGGTGAGGGAAGAATAGTCTCTCTGTTAAATAAATCTCAGGCCACTCACATGTCCAAGCCAAAACTTTGAATTCCATTTCATACATTGAGAAGACACAACAGAACCTCAGCAACTGTTACCATGCAAAAATCCAAGCAAGCAGAGTGCAGCCACAGGTGATGCTAACAAAAAACCAATGCTCATCTTTTAGATCGTATTGGCTTGGTGGGGTTAGGGCAGGGAGGGGAGGAAACAGCTGGAGTAAGAATGAAGGTGATGTGTGCCTTGAAAATGTTATTTCTAACAAATATGGGCTCTCCAGTGCAAGAGACAAGGAACTACCAGAGTCCAGAAAAGGGCTATGAAGATGAGGAGACTGGAGCAACTCTCTGACAAGAAAAGACAGAGATTTGGGGCTGTTTAGCCTGGAGAAGACCGAGAGGAGCTTATCAATGCTGGTCAATATCTAAAGGTCATGGGTCAAGAGAACAGGACCGGACTCTTTCCAGTGGTGCCCAGCAACAACCACAAACTAGAACCCAGGAAGTTCCATCTGAACACGAGGGAAAATCTTCCCTGTGAGGGTGGCAGAGGACCAGATCAGACTGTCCTGAGAGGTTGTGGAGAGATTTCAAACTCTCCTGAGTGTGACCCTGTTCATCCTGCCCTAAGCAACCACTAAACCATTTACTTCAGCACCACATCTACGACTTTTAAGTATCTCCAGGGATGGCAACTCCATCACTCCCCCAGGCAGCCTGTTCAGGTGTGCCTCCTAGGGACAGAAGCCACATCTCTTCCTATCTGTAATGTAGCAATGTCTGGATCTGGTCAGCCTGAAGCAATAAGCAGATTTTACAAACAGAACATATCAGATAATCTTTAATAACCCCAAAATTCTCCCTCCACTGTGCAAACACTTCAGCAAAGCTAAGGACAGTTAAAAGAATGGTACAGTGTGGATCAACACATGGATATGCTTTGAAGAAACTGTAGCCAATTCCCTACAATGCTTCCAAGTCACTCTTGAGGAGACAGGCAGTGACATCTTTTCTAAACGTCTCTTTTTTTTTTTTAATTAACTTTATTGTGGCCCAAATCAACACTTTTCAGTGGAGTAAACATTGATTTAGTGGGTGTTGATGATTTAGAAGTAGTCAGCTAAGGAAACCATCAGCCTAGAACTTAGATTCCAGTCTGAAAATTCAGTTTCTGCTCTGTCAAAAATTTAGAGAGGGCAGAACCATTCCCAGGCAGGTGGAAGCTACAGCTCAGTGCAGAGCAGCAGTGAGCTGACAAGACAGGACAAGGCTGCAGGATAAGAGCTGACAACACAGACACTACAGGGCTCCCATTCCCCCCACCTCAATCAAATGACAGCAGGAATCAAACCATGTCAGATATCCTCATGAGGCTCTAGCCAGCCTGATCTAGGGGAGGATGTCCCTGCCCATGGCAGGGGGGTTGGAACTAGATGATCCTTGTGGTCCCTTCCAACCCTGACTGATACTATGATTCTGTGATCCACCTCCCTATGAAGCTGCTCCAACAGGGACTGAAGTTCAAGAATTCCTGGTGGGATCCGCACAGGACCACATAGCAAAAATTAAAAGGAACAGGAAGGAAAAAAAAAAAATAAAGAGAGAACAGCCCACACAATCGATGCCCTTTTCAGATCCAAGCCACCCCAACCAATGGGACTGCTGTGAAGATGCCCCAACATTGACACATCAGCATCCTCTAGAGCTAGTTGTCCTTTTTCTGGTTGTTGTGGTTTTGGGGTTATTTTTTGTTTTAGTAGATCATGATGATCATCACAGAGCCCATTTAATCATGCACCACAATCACCATGTCATCACTACTCTCTCTGGCAGCATGTGACATGACAGCCCAGGCCAAGAGGTTGAATTACTCAGACTTTGTTGCAGCAACTACAGAAAAAAAGCACAATAGGGAAGGATTCCACCCACCATCACCATCTGTAAAAGTTACAGAGCTGCTTTTAATGTCATATAGGAAGTCAAGGTACTTCCCAGCTGTCTTTCTTAGTGTCTCTGCAGAGTGGGTGCCTTGTTGAGGTACAAGGCTTCATCTGGTAGCAGTGATGGATTTACAAGGCAGATGAAGCCACGTGTATCCCCAACTCTCTGACAAAACTAAATGCAACATGCAAAAACAGTAGCACAGGATTCTCCCTTCATCCTAAAAAAACTAAATCACAAATATGTGCTCTTGTGGCCAAGAAGGCCGGTGCCATTCTGGGGTATATTAGAAAGGTTGTGGTTAGTAGGTCAAGAGAGGTTCTCCCCCTCTACTCTGCCCTGCTGAGGCCACTTCTGGAATATTGTGTCCAGTTCCAGGCTCCCCAGTTCAAGGAGGACCTCAGGGAACTGCTTGAAAGAGTCCAGCACAAAGGTGTTTAACAGAGCGGAACATATCTCTGATGAGGAGAGCCTGAGGGAGCTGGGGCTCTGCTGCTTGGAGAGGAAGAGACTGAGAGGTGACCTCATTCATGTTTATAAAGATGTGAAGGTGAGTGCCAGGAAGATGGAGCCAGGCTCTGCTGGGTGCTACCCAATGACAGGACAAGGGGCAATGGGTGGAAGCTGAGGCATAGGAAGTTTCATGTAAAGATGAGGAGGATTTTTTTCCCTGTGAGGGTGACAGAACACTGGAACAGGCTGCCCAGGGGGGTTGTGGAGTCTCCCTATCTGGAGATATTCAAGACCCACCTGGATGCATTCCTGTGTGATCTGGTATAGATGATCCTGCTCTGGCAGGGGGGTCCCTTCCAGCCCCTGGCATTCTGTGATGTCTATATTTAAACTGCCAAAATCCCAGAGAAATAACCTGGTGGATTTAAATGATCAGTGAAGATGTATTAGCTGAATAAGGACACACTTCAAGCTAATCAAACAACACAGATTGTCTAAGGGCTGCTTTCTGAATAGCTCATGTTAAAATAGGGCAATAAAAGTTCAGCTTATGTGATACACACCTACTGTGTCTCAAATTATATGTCTGAGGTTCACTCTTATGCACTAGCTTGAAGTGAAACCATTGCAGGGGAAGTTGTTGAAACACAAGGTGATTGTAGATAAATAGTTAACCAGCTCTTGCAGGCATATTGGCTTCTTCTGATATGTAGTCCTGATCCCAGCAAATATTCACTCATTGCAGTAAACATGTCTTGATCAATAATATCTTTTTTAAATCTTAAATTAAAATACAATAGGTACATTAAGAAATCTCTCTTAGTAGCAAGAAATCAGGAATATCAAACCTGCCAGCTCTTACATATGCACTTCATTGTAAACTCAATAATTCCAAACTAAGCACAGGCAGGAGTGCTGAAAGGACTGAGGCCATCAGAGAGTCATCCACCAAGTACTGACTACCTAAGTAATGTGCTAGTTTCAGCTAGACTACTCAGACTCTAAGACAGACCTCAGGCATGAAGTAATTTCAGCACTGGACTCCAGTTTAGGACTGGATGCTGACACCCAACAGCTAAAATGCAAGATTACCAAGTGGTGAGACACTGGCCCAGATTGCCTAGAGAGGTGGTTGAAATCCCATGCCTGGAAACACTCCAGGTCACATTGGATGGGGCTTTGACAGCCTTACCTAGTCACAGATGTCCCTGCTTACTGCAGGAGGGTTGGACTGGATGAGTTTTATAGGTCCTTTCCAACCCAAAGTTCCTAATGTCCATAGAAGGAGGCTTAGAAGTGCATGCATAGCTTCAAGACTTCAGTCTTGATTCCATCAGAGCAAGCTGCAAGCTTAACTGTTACACCCAGTAACATTTTTAGTGTCTAAGTACTGCCTGTAGATTACACATGCAGTAAAGTAGTTCTCAACTTGTGAATGGTAGCTTCTTCAGAATGTTTTCCATGTAAACACACAGCATCATCATTTTTAATGGAGAACATTCTGGCAGGGGGGAAAAATATAGAGTTTAATCCCACTTGTCCCCCAAAATACAGAAAACTTCATAATTGCAGAATCATAGAATCAGTAAGAGTGGGAAAGACCTCTGAGATCAAGTTCAACCACCAACCCAACACCACTATGCCCACTAAACCATGACCTGAAGCACTATATCCCCATATTTTTTAGACCATAAGCTTGTAGAGATGGAGGTGTTCAGAGCTAAGTAAAATTCAAGAACACCTTACAGTGGGAGAAGAAAATAGTTAATCCAACTCAGAAATGGGTATTATGGTGAAATCAAGACATCTAGTGAAAAACCAACTGCATTAGTGGGAAGTACACACCTACATTTAAAATGGTATCATTAGATTTTGCTATTGACCAGCCATATACATATATTCTGCTCTGCAAACCACAACCTCTTGACTGTGCTGAGCTGAAAAATAATCACTAAAACATTTTTTAAAAAAAGATATTCTAAGAGATTGTTGTTTGTTTATAACTTCTGAACTGAGCATGAGGCAATAGTCAATTAAATTAATATTCTATAATTTCCTTTACTCATTCCTTTCCCTTCAGTCTATTTAAATATCACAGTATTTGCATGAAGGGTGATATTTGCAGGCAGTACACTGCCATGGGGCTGGTGACATGTGTATCTACTTAGGCCAAGATGACATTTTGCATTGTTATAGGATGGGAAAAAGTAAACAGGCACCCCCTTAGATCTTTGTCCCTTGCTGTGAAAGAAAAATCCCCTAAGAGCCATCAAAGCACAATGGGGATTTAAAATAGCAAATTGGTAATCAAAACTACCCAACACATTCATCATCACAGTGGTGGCTGAATGCACACCCTGCTTCAGCCCAGAGAGGATCAGGGGGCTGCTGCTGCTGAAGGGCTTAAGAACAGTTCTACGATTCCCTGAACATGAATTGAGTGCAAATTTGTCAAGGGAGCGAGCAGGGGTAGGCTGCTCAGTCAGAGGTAAGATCATATTTATATGCCAAAGTGCTTGCACAGCACTGTTTGAGGAAACCTTCCCTACAGAAGCACGATCATGAAAAGACACATTTGGGTCATTATAGAATCATGGGATCACTTGGGCTGCAAGAGATCTGTAAGATCAAGGCCAACCTTGAACCCAGCACTGCTGAGTGGCCACTAAGTTGAGGCATAGGAAGTTTCATGCAAAGATGAGGAGGGCTTTTTTTTTCCCTGTGAGGGTGACAGAGCACTGGAACAGGCTGCCCAGCAGGGTTGTGGAGTTTCCCTCTCTAGAGATAGTCAAAACCTGCCTGGACATGTTCCTGTGTGATCTGTTCTCAGTGATCCTGATTTGGCAGGGAGTTGGACTGGATGAGCTTTCAAGATCCCTTACAGCCCCTGACATTCTGTGATTCTGTGTAAACCATGAATCTCAGCACCACACCTACCTGTCTTAATTTCCTCCAGGGATGGAGACTCCACCTCCCTGGGGAGCCTGTTTCAGGGCTTAACTACTCCTTGGGAGAAGAAATTTTCCCTAACATCCAACCTACACCTCCGCTGGTGTAACCCGAGACCATTTTCTCATCAAAGAGCTAATTGTGCCTGATAAATCTGGTGGCCTTCTACAACAGAGCTACAGCTCTGGTAGATATGGGAAGAGCAACTGCCAGCATTTACCTGGGCTTGTGCAAGGCATTTGACACTGCATGACATCCTTGTCTCCAAGACAGAGAGACATGGATTCAATGGATCCACTTAGTGGAGAAGAACTGGTCACGCTCAAAGAGCTGGATTCAAAGGCTCAATGTCCAGGTGGAGACCAGAGACAAGTGGAGTTCCTCACAGACAAAGGAATCAGTGCACCCTCAGCAAGTCTGCAGATGACACCAAGCTGTGCGGCACAGTTGACTTGCTAGAGGGCAGGGATCCATCCAGAAGGACCTGAACAGGCTGCAGAGGGTGGGCTCAAGCCAATCTTATGACATTCAACAAGGCCAAGTGTAAGGTCCTGCACCTGGGTCAGCACAATCCCAAGCACAACTCCAGGCTGGGTGGGGAATGGCTGAGAG
>WBNM01046167.1:47127-76500 GCA_013399055.1 Ramphastos sulfuratus
GGTGAGACACTGGCACAGGTTGCCCCGGGAGGTTGTGGGTGGCAGAAGCACAGAATGGGATCAAAGATCCACAACCTCCCTGGAGGTGTTCAGGACCAGGTTGGATGAGGCCTTGAGTGACCTGTACTAGTGGGAGGTTTCCCTGCCTATGGCAGGGGGTTGGAACTGGCTTAGCTTTGAGGTCCCTTCCAAGCTTGCCATTCTATGACTCCAGTGCTTATTCTACCTGTATACATGCTCCTATAACTGGAATTTCTCTTTAAAACTTCCAGTGGGTGTGCAGTGTCCTCATTGTGGCTCCTGGGAAGGGGTAGGAGTCATTTCTGTCCTCAGCCCCAGGTGTGCTCGTGGCCCAAACTGGGACACAGTGGCACCCCAGTGGGTGGTGCAGGTGGCTCACCTGAGGGAAGGGAAGCCACCTGGAAGGGTTTGGCAGGCCTGAGAAGCAGGCCAGTGNCTATCATAGCTTAAAGACAGTGCCTGACTTCATCTCTCCCCCTTCTCTTCCTACCTTTCTTGCTTCCAGTCCTCCTCTCCGAAACCAGTGTGTTCTCATCTCACAGCTCGTGGCTGGTACGGAGCTGAGCCTCTGAGGCCTTGCAGGCACAGCTGGGGAGGGTGGTTTCAGCCTGCCCTCAGGCGACTGAGGGTGGAAGAGGTGGAGGATTCTAGAAGGCCAGTTTGAACTGGAGAGGCTTTTGTAGCCTTCCAGTATCTGAAGGGGCCTACAGGAAGGCTGGGGAGGGACTATTGACAAGGCCTTGCAATGACAGGATGAGGAATGGGTTTACACTGGCAGAGGGGAGATTGAAACTGGATGTTAGGAGGAAGTTCTTTGCAGTGAGGGTGGTGAGACACTGGCACAGGTTGCCCCGGGAGGTTGTGGGTGGCAGAAGCACAGAATGGGATCAAAGATCCACAACCTCCCTGGAGGTGTTCAGGACCAGGTTGGATGAGGCCTTGAGTGACCTGTACTAGTGGGAGGTTTCCCTGCCTATGGCAGGGGGTTGGAACTGGCTTAGCTTTGAGGTCCCTTCCAAGCTTGCCATTCTATGACTCCAGTGCTTATTCTACCTGTATACATGCTCCTATAACTGGAATTTCTCTTTAAAACTTCCAGTGGGTGTGCAGTGTCCTCATTGTGGCTCCTGGGAAGGGGTAGGAGTCATTTCTGTCCCTCAGCCCCAGGTGTGCTCGTGGCCCAAACTGGGACACAGTGGCACCCCAGTGGGTGGTGCAGGTGGCTCACCTGAGGGAAGGGAAGCCACCTGGAAGGGTTTGGCAGGCCTGAGAAGCAGGCCAGTGCAGACTGCATTGGGTTCAACCAGGCAAAGTGCAAGGTCCTGCACCTGGGCCGGGCAGGTCCCAGGCACAGGCTGGGTGCAGAATCGGTTAAGAGCGGCTCTGAAGAGAGAGACTTGGGTGTATTGATCGATGAGAAGCTCAGCTTGGGCTGGCAGAGTGCTTGTGCTGCTCAGAAAGCAAACCATACTCTAGGCTGCATCAAGGAGATGTCAAGAGGAGACTCTTCCCCTTTACTCTGCTCTTTTAGACCCCACCTCAAATACTGTACCTGGTTCTGGTGTTTCCATAAGAGGGGCATGGAACTGTTGGAGCAAGTCCAGAGGGGAGCCATGGAGATGACTCAAGGGCTAGAGCACTTCTGCTGTGAGGATAGACTGAGGAATCTGGAGGTGTTCAGCCTGGAGAAGAAAACTCTGGGAGCAACCTCATAGCTGCCTTGCAATGCCAAAAGGAAGCTGCAAGAAGGGTGGAGAGGGACTTTTCATAGAATCATAGAATGGTTTAGGTTGGAAGGGACCTCAAAGATCATCCAGTTCCAACCCCCTGCCATAGGCAGGGACACCTCCAACTACTCTTCATAAGGATGTCTCACAATAGTACAAGAGGTAATGGTTTTAAGATGAGGGAGCACAAGTTTAGACTGGATCTTAGGAAAACGTTCTTTAGTATGAAGGGGGTGAGACTCTGGAATAGGTGTCCCAGAGAGGTTGTGGATGTCTCCTCCCTGGGGGTGTTCAAGGCCAGGTTGGATGAGGCCTTGAGCAGCCAAGTTTAGTTAAGAGACAGCCCTGACCATGGCAGGGAGGTTGGAGTAGATATCTAAGGTCCCTTCCAATCTAAGGCATTCTATGACTCTCTTGTCCTATTGCTCGTTGCTTGGAAGAGGAGACCAACCCCAACCTCACTTCAATCTCCATAATTGTAGAGAGAAATGTCTCCTCTCAGCCTCCTTTCCAGGCTGAAAAAACACAGTTCCCTCAGCATCTTCTCCTAAGACTTGTGCTCTAGAACTTTCATCAACTTCATTACTCTTTCTTTGAATGTACTCCAGCAGCTCAATCTTCTTGGAATGAGTGCCCCAAAACTGAACCCAGTGTTCAAGGTGTGGTCTTACTTGTGCTGAGTACAGAGGGACAATCACTGCCTTACTCTTGCTGGCCACACTATTCCCAATACAAGTCAGGATGGTCTATGGCCACCTTGGAACAGTCTGGCTCACATTCAGCCAGCTCAAGACCAATACCCACAGGTCCTTTGCTGCTGGGCACCTTTCTGGACACTTCTCCAAGCCTGGAGCATTTCATGGGGTCGTTGTGACCCAAATGTAGAACTTGACATAATCAAGAGCAAGGGTCCTCAGCAAGGGGTTGGATTCTTACTTGAGCAGATCTCTATTTACTTGGTCTTTAGCTTTGACCATGTTGCATTCATACACTGTCATTCTCCAAAATAGTTCTGTAATTCCAAAATATCCAAAATATGCTTGAAGGGTGTAAAGAAATGCAAAACCTGAAGGCTGACCCTTTGGCAGAGTTAAGATGGGGTTTTAGGTTGAGGTTTTTTTGACTGTGGGAGAGCTAAACATGTGGCAGTGACAGGCAAAGCACTGCTGAGTCACAAGGAGCCTGGAATTACTGGCCAAGAGCCTGTGCTCACCACGTGGAGAAGGTCATTTGGTGATTCTCACAAGCACAAAGGTCAGAGTGAAAGGCAAGGATGCACTGGCAGGCTTCAAAGGAATAAGGTGAAAGGAACTTCCCACCCCCAAAAAGTGCTGCAGTAACAAACAACTCATCAGTTTTACAGACAAATAAGCACCCTTCACAGATCTGTCCAGCTGTGCTATCCTTACATCTCCCAGTCCTACCTACATGTATCTAAAGCCTAAACCAGCCTTAGGCTTCTCTTTACCTCACACCTCAAAATAAAGTTGTGCCAGTTCCTGAAAAATAAAGCCCACAAGAGGAAGGAAGCTGTGGGAATTCAATGTAAGAAAGAAAAGTAATGAGCAGCGTATAAGCACTTGACCTTCATCCCCACAGCTTCAGGATGCCTCCCATGGAGGAGGAAGGATAGTGGGACATCTGGCCCAGGGGAAAACTAAGAGATGATGTATGTTAAAGACTGGGCTGTACTCACCTAAATTATGTTAATGCATTGTTTGTATGATGGGATAAAAGGAGTCACCACGAGGGTGATCAGAGCCTTTTTGGTAATTTGCTTTTGGCCCTCTGTCCTACACAAGTCTTATGCTTGCACTGGCCTGGAATAAAGAGCACCCACTTCAATCCAAAGTGTGTCATTGCATTTGTCAGATTACTGGCAGCAACAGGAAGCAACCCACCCACCCTGTGACCCGTCAGGGTTTCTCTAAGGTTTCAGAGTTACACCTCATCTTACCAAATATGCACAAACTAATCCCAAACATCAGCCCAAGGTCTCTCTCTAATCACCCACGTCTGGTTATAAAGGTATTTTAGTCGCTATTTTGAGCTTAACAGGTTTGGTAAAGCCCTCAGTAGGATTAAAACCCACCCTTTCCAGCTTGAACATGTTTTTGGGTTTTTTTTTAAAGCCTGACCTGAGGCTTTGGGTTTGCTCATAACTTCACTGTTTTAACATGCTTTTTACTCAGAAGTTGCTCTTCCTGCTCTCCCCAACCTTAAATCTCCATTCTGCTCCAACCTGCTCCCCTAACTCCCAGCTCAGAACTTACAGTGAAACTCATCCACCTTGCAACCACTTGGGTGTAACTTAGCTGATCAACCATGGGTTCGACATCTCCCTAACCCGTGGAGAGATGTCTCCATGTAAGCCCAGACAAGTTCTTTCCAAACATGCCATAGGGCGGTGAGTTACGATCAATGCATGTTGGAACTTCCTCCCACTGTGGAGCACACCAGCCCAAGTCACTCTTGTTTCTCTGAAGATGTACCTGATTACTTCAGGCAGTTCCTGGGTACATTATGCTAAATACACGTTGGACCTCTCCCCCACTGTGGGGCACACCAGCCCAAGTCACCACTGTTTCTCTGAACTCCTACCTGGTAGCCTTCAGCCATTGCTGGTGTGTCCCTCCAGATGTACCTGTTCTGTGTGGACTCTTTCAGCCCTATGGGAGTAAAACTGCTGACTCCAGTAACAAAGGGGTTTGAATCATAGAACCATTTCAGTTGGNTCTCAGAATAGACTTCCAAACCAGAGAAACCAACCAGTTTTTGTATATCTGGACTTCATTAAAGTCCTTTCTGCAGTGTCATATGGGAAAAGACTCCTCTGTAACAAATGGGAATTGAATTCAACAATTGTAAGATGGTAAGAAACTAAACTACGGGGAAGGATGTGCTGACAGCAAAACAAATGGTCTGGAGCAGAGATTGTCTTGGAGTCCTTCAGGAAACTTATATATTCTTGTTCATGCCTCTGGCTTGAAAAGCCATGGCAGAAGGATGGAACTCTTACCAAGAGTGGGGTACTTAAAAGGTGTGACTCCTGCACCATCTGCTCTACACATTTCAGTAGGTGATGTGTGGCTTAGCACGACGCTAGAGGCTAACAGTAGAGCCACTGGATAGGTACTCACCACTAGTACTGAAGCTGCTGGTGGTGGGGGACAGGGGGAAAGGCAATTCCTAGTTTGTAGTTGAACACTGAGAAGAACCAGATAACTTTGGAGCGTGGAGCTCTGGGAACTAGCACTCAGCAGTGTCAAGCATAAATGCAGACAGACATTTAGAAACCCCTAGGATTTTATGTCACAGGCTGGGGTTTCATTAGTTTGATGAGGAGCAGGGAAAAGAATGAGTCACTCTATAACAGGAAGAGCAAGAACCACACCTATGATGTCACTGCAGAAGAAAATATGGTCCTCATGTTGCCTCATACAAGGACAAACTTATTTCCCTATCCAGCAGGAATACAAATTATAGAATCCTTTTATGAAACCACCTCTGTAATACCATACAGTCCCAGTCATGCCTGAAAACACATACTGGAACAGGTGTGGATTATGGGATGAGGCTAGAGCCATTGACTTCCACACACACCAAAAAAAAAAAGTTTGAAAGCAGATGTAAATGCTGCCTGTTAAAAAAACAGCAGGGAACATCAAATACAGAGACTGATCAACATTGCTTAAGCTGCAAGACACGATCAGCTTAAGAGCCAGCGGCATAAAATATTCATGAATATATCAAAGCTGTCAACCAGAAGTATGTTTCTAAAACATAAAGACTGTATTCTGACCCCAACACAAACTTTCTGATAATTTATTGCAAGATGCAACTCAAAGTCCAGTCTAGTCTGACAGTTTGGTTTTCCTTTTTGGTGTTAAGAGACCCAGGGCTGTCTAGCCTGGAGGAGACAGAAGAGATCTCCTCAATACTCATCAGTAGCATGTCAAAAAGATGGGGCCAGACTCTTCTTGGTGCTGACCCAGTGACAAAGTAAGAGGCAAAAGGCATAGATTAAAACCCAGGAGATGCCATTTGAACACAAGGAAAAGTTTAACTTTGTAGGTGACAGAGCCCTGGATCAGGCTTCCCAGAGAGGTTGTGGAGTCTCCTTCTCTGGAAATATTCCAAAACCACCCTGACAGGATCCTGATAAACCTGCTTTGGGTGACCCTGATTTAGCAGGGGGGTTGGATCTCCAGAGGTCCCTTCCAACCCCCACTGTTCTGTGATTAGCAGAGAGCCACGAAGATGACTGGGGGAGTTGGGCATCTCCCCTGCAAAGAAAGACTGAGAGCCCTGGGGCTGTTTAGTCTGAAGAGAAGACTGAGAGGAGATCTCATCAATATGCACAAATATCTGACGGTGGGTGTCAAGTGGCTGGGGCCAACCTCTTTTCAGTGGCCAGCAGCAAGAAGACAAGGAACAACAGCTACAAACTGGGACACAGAAGGGTTCACCTCAACATGAGAAGCTTCTTTCCAGTGAGGGTAACAGAGCCCTAGAACAGGCTGCCCAGAGAGGTTGTAGAGTCTCCTTCTCTGGAGACTTTCCAAACCCACCTGGATGCATTCTTGTGCAAACTACCCTAAGGGATCCTGCTTGGCAGGGAACTTGGACTCAGTCTCTGGAGAAACCTTTCAACCTCTAAGGTTCTGTGATTCTATCACTCTTACTAACAAACAGGCATCCCAGGCTTCTACACACCAAGAAAAAGATCAATGTAGCATGCTATAAAGCTGGCAAATCAGCTGCCAAGCTGAGGCTCACCTCAGGTCAAATTAATATGGACAGAATTGATTTTTTTCTTTTACTTAGGTGGTACAGTATATGTAAAGGAGACATATAATCTATAAAGCTGGTTTTCTGTATTTCATGCCAAGACTTTTACTTAAGACTTGCAGGCTCAACTACATAATCACTAATCTCTCAAAGTGATTCCCTTTAGTCAGAATTAAATGCACATTGACTCACCCACATGAATTCTAGTTTAAAAATTATTAATAATAATCCACAAGACATTGATTGAACGTGATCAAGGCTCTCTCTGTCAAGCTCTGGTGCTAGGCTTGTGCAAGAGGAATTTTCTCCTTTTCAATTTCAGTTTGAATAAATCAATCTCAAACACATTTCTATAGTGTCTGCCTGGCAATAAGTAATTCTCAAAAAGAAAAGAAGAAAAATGGTGAAGCAATCAAATTCCACAGCACTTTAGATGAAGCCATGTGACTTCATGCTGCATTCTGAACTCCAATTTGTGTTAAAGTACAATTGTACTCTGAAATTGAAATGTGGGAGAAGTTAAGGGGTTTGTAATGGGGGATTAGTCCCAGAAACAATTATGCTGCTTTGGTGTGCTCCTCGTTTAAACAACTTCATTCCTCTTCCAGTGGTGTCCATCTGTTTATTTATGGGTCATTCACTTTGTATTCTTCTCCACCGACCAAAAAGACATAGAATCATAGAACAGTTGAGGTTGGAAGGGACCTCAAAGCTCATCCAGTTCCAATCCCCTGCCAGAGGCAGGGACACCTCCCACTAGAACAGGTCACTCAAGGCCTCATCCAACCTGGCCTTGAACACTTCCAGGGAGAGAGCAGCCACAACCTGCCCAGGCAACCTGTGCCAGTGTCTCACCACCACACTACCACAAGTAAAGAACTTCTTCCTAACATCCACTTTCAATCTCCCCTCTGCCAGTTTAATCCCATTACTCCTCATCTTGTCATTACAAGATCTTGTAAATAGTCCCTCCTGCAGCCCCCTTCACATACTGGAAGGCCACTCCAAGGTCTCCTCAAAGCCTTCTTTAGGCTGAAGAACCGCAACTCCCTCAGCCTGTCCTCATAGCAGAGCTGCTGCAGCCCTCTGAGCATCTTCATGGCCTCCTTTCTGGACTCACTCCAACAGTTGCATGTCCTTCTTGTGTTGGGGACTCCAGAACTGTATACAGTCATCCATCTTCCCTGTAGAGTCAGAGAGATGCACAATGCAAGAATAGGACAGGCAGAGGATGACAAGGTCTGTGTTTTCCAAGAATAAAAAGTTCATTGGTTGCAAATGTTTTCCTACCCAGCAAAAGGAATTAGCAGCAAGCCCCTTAGGAGGCCTTGCTTCTGGCACTAAACACATGGGCTGAAAATGCACCCACGTACAGGGGCTCAGCTGGAGAACTTGGACACTGCTGCCGTGTCACGTGCTGGCACCCAGCACGAGATGACAGTTAGTGAAGGACCACGTACCATGGTGCTGTCAGAGTGTTTATGGAGCACATGGCACCAGGCTTGTTTATAGAGCATTTGTGGCAGAGAAGTCTGCAGCAGCAAGAACTGCTACTCCCACAGAAGCAATGATTGTGAACTCACAGCAGCACAGAATGCTAGGGCTTGGAAGAGACCTCTGGAAATTGAGTCCAACCCCCATGCCAAAACAGGATTTTCTAAAGAATAGAATTAGGAGGGGCACAGAAATAAACATGGTATGCTGGGAAGAATCATGGAATCTTTTTGCCTGGAAGAGATCTTTGAGATCATCAAGTCCAACTGCTCACAGAATCACAGAACATTAGAGGTTGGGAGGGACCTGGAAATCTCATCCAGTCCAACCCCCCTGCCAAAGCAGGATCACCTGGAGCAGGTCACACATGAAGGCATCCAGGCTGGTATGGAATGTCCCCAGAGAAGGAGACTCTACAGACTCTGGGCAGCCTGTTCCAGTGTTCTATAACCCTTGCCATAAAAATGCATCTCCTCATGTTGAGATGGAGCCTCCTGTGTTCTAGCTTGTATCTGTTGGTCCTTGTCCTGTCACTGGGCACCACAGAAAAGAGACTGGCACCTTCCTCTTGACACCCACCCCTCAGGTATCTACAGACATCAATAAGATCCCCTCTCAGTCTTCTCTTTGTTTTTGCACTGGGAACCACCAGAAAGAGACTATCACCACTGCTATGGGAAGTTCAGATACAGCTAAAGAGGAACCAACAGTTGCAGCCTTTCGATACTTAGAGGATATGGAGAAGGGCATTTTACCAGGGCCTAGAATGACAGGAAAAGGTGTCATGGTTTTCAATGAAATATTTACAGCAGATAGAAGTGAGACACTGAAATAGGTTGCCCAGAGAGGTTGTGGATCACAGAAACACAGAATGTCAGGGGTTGCAAGTGACCTCAAAAGATCATCCAGTCCAACTGCCCTGCCACAGCAGGATCACCTGTACCAGATCCACAGGAACACATCCAGGCAAGTCTTAAATATCTCCAGAAAGTTTTAAAGGCCAACCTGGGGCTTTGAACAACTTAATCTAGTTAAAAGGTGTCCATGACCATAAGAGGTGTTTGGAACTAGATGATTTTTAAAGGTCCCCTCCAACCACAGCCATTCTGTGACATTATGATACTCTAACTTCAAACAAAACATGACTGTTTCAAAACTAAGTAGCTGCATATGCAGAAGAGTCACTTTCTGAGTTAATCTTTGTAAGCTTTTAGAGTCCTTACACATCCTCCACTTTTTAGCAGTAGAATCTCAATTTTCTGATATAATCTCTGGAAATCCTCAGAATCAGAATGTTTGGGTTGGAAGGGACCTTTGAAGGTCATCTGGTGCAACCTCTCTACAGTGCACAGGGACCTCTTCAGCTACATTAGGTTGCTCAGAGCCTCATCTATCACAGATGAACAGATGCTCCATCTAAGCCAAATTCTGCTGTAAAGGGAAAAGACCCTTCCCTTAAAGTGATCACTGCAGTCAATGAAACATGCTGGAGGAGGGAGGCAGGAATGGGATATGAAAATACAACCTCTTACAGGCTATAAGGTCATAGGCTATGATTTGCTTAAACAAGAAACAACACAAACAGGACATGTTAAAACAGAAAATTGGTTGCACAGAACAAAGTCAGCACTTGAGTCTGGCTTCTGCATATGACTATTCACATGAGGTGTTCTTATTCTCCACATTTAGCCCATACCTGAGATTAAATTCCATCAGTGACCCTTCCCCAGGAAGAGAACAGGGATCAGGAACATGAGAGAGAAAACTCAAGCTGAAATTAAAAAGGACTTAATGAAATAAACAAACTGGTAACAATCACAGAATGCCAGGAGCTGGAAGGGACCTCAAAAGCTCATCCAGTCCAAACCCCCTGCCAGAGCAGGATCTCCTATACCAGATCACACAGGAGTGAGTCCAGGCAGGTTTTGGGTATCTCCAGAGAGAGAGAGAGACTCCACAACTCCCCTGGAGTTGTGGAGCCTGTTCCAAATGCCAATATAAAGCACATAAAGTTATACTCAGCCCAGCAAAAGTGCAGCAGTCACAAAATCCAGAAATACAGCCCTCAAGAGCAGAACAAAGAAGAGCAAGGTGAAGAGAAGCTCAAACAGGAAGCCCAAGCAAACTTCCTCCTTTATACTGAGTGTGATGCTCATGGGCTACAATCCACCTGGAGCCAATTCAGGTCAGCTGTCCTGGCTGACTCAGAGCTGCCAATGGCCTGCAGCCCATGGCTGGCCTGGGATTGTGTCCCAGCAAAACCAGGACACTTACAGCAATGTGCTCTTTTGGACAAAAAGGGCAGTGGTGCTTGGGGTGCTTTAAGAGCAGGGTGGGCAGCAGGTAGAGGGAGGTTCTCCTTCTCTCCTGTGCTTCTGTCATCCACAACCTCCCTGGAGGTGTTCAAGGCCAGGTTAGATGAGGCCTTGAGTGCCCTGTTCTAGTGGGAGTTGTCCCTGCCTATGGCAGGGGGTTAGAACTGGATGACCTTTGAGGTCACTTCCAACCTAAACCATTCTATGAGTCTATACAATAGAATTAGATGTATGCATAAATAAAAGAAAAGCTTGGGAGATGCATTTCCATAAAGTGTGAAAACAGCTTTTTTTTTTCTCCATTGCATTGTAAATTAATATCAGATTTATTCTAACCTCTTCTAGCTGACAGATTCACTAAGCAATGAAGGGCCAAGAGCAGGGAAATAAACTGCATCACACTAATGTGTAAAGCTCAGAGCACAAGCTGATCCATCAAACACAGTGCTGATGTGCCCCTGCACATCATTCTTTCTCACTAGCTGAAAGCACTCAGCTTGCCTTCTTTTTTTGTCCTGCTTATTGCATCTCCCTATCAGCTCATGCACCCTTGGCACTGAGACCATTTTCACACACGGTTAGGAAGTCTCTGAGGTATCAAATAAACAGACTCTTCTTAGTGTGCTCTAGATTTTACACAGATCCACAGAAAAAGCAAAGCCAAATAAAGACTATGCTTTAAGGGAGTCCATCTGTCAGGGGAAACTTTGATTTACTTTGGTCAAACGGTTTCTTTTTTCTCTTCCCCTCTCCTCCCCTAAAAAAAACCAAAAAACAAAGACAGCAAATGAAGACAAGATGCTACTTTTTCTCATCACAGAGTATGGAAATACTGAAATGAGAAACAGTAACCATGTTTAATTTTGTAGAGGTTTTATTATTATTATTATTTCTTTAGAAATTCCTGTTTCTTTAGGAATTCCCTGCAGGAGACAACCCAGAAAAGACTTGAAATTGGAAGGGTTTTCTGCAGAGCTTAAATCTCCCTTCAAGCCTTGTATCTCTCAACTAATATTTAGCATTGGCCTCATTACCAGCTTTTAGTCCTGATAAAGCCTGTAGACTGTCAATAAATAAAAAGAAAGACTCATTGAAATGCATTCACAAGTAACACAGGACTCCTGACTTAGGTGCTTTAGGTCTTAACTCCATCAAGGCTGAGAGAGAACCAAAACAAAGAGGATTCTCATAATATTGCCCTTCCTACCTAATATCAGCCACCTTAGAAGGTGGAAATGTGTGATTTGCTCTACACACATAGAAATACACCAGTTTCCTTTACATAATAATCTGATTTCCCTTATGTCATCCATAGAGTTTCCTGCTACCACTGCTTGAAAGGAAAGCCACTCAGTTTTAATGCTGTGGGACTTCCTGCACACAGCTGTACATGCAAACTGGTAAAAAAAAATCCTCTAGAGAATAGAATGAGGAAAGGCACAGAAGTAAGTATGATATGCTGGGAGTAATCATACAGTCGTTTTGGTTGGAAGAGATCTTTGAGACCATCAAGTCCAACTGCTCACAGAATGTTAGGGGTTGGGAGGGACCTCAAAAGCTCAGCCAGTCCAACCCCCCTGCCAGAGCAGGGTCACCTAGACCAGATCACACAGGAACACATCCAAGCAGGTCTTGAATACCTCCAGAGAAGGAGACTCCACAACTCCCCTGGGCAGTCTGTTCCAGTGTTCTGTCACCCTCATGGGGAAAAGATTTTTCCTCCTGATTCCATGGAACTTCCTATGCCTCAGCTTCCACCCATTGCCCCTTGTCCTGTCATTGGGCATCACCCAGCAGAGCCTGGCTCCAGCCTCCTGGCACTCACCCTTTACATCTTTATAAACATGAATGAGGTCACCTCTCAGTCTCCTCCTCTTCAAGCAGCAGAGCCCCAGCTCCCTCAGGCTCTCCTCATAAGAAAGATATTCCATTCCCTTCATCATTTTTGTGGCTGTTAACACAATGCTGCAAGGTCACCACTACACCAGGACCCTAAACAGCTTTTATGGAAGGAACTGACATCAATACATTGTTGTAGCTCCTGGAAGGGCTCAACAAGTGAGTAGACCAGGGGAGATCCATGCACCTCCTGGTTATATTGAATTTCCAGCCTCACTAATGGCTCTTAGAAAACCTGATTATCTGGACTGGATCAGCAATCCTCCCATGGAGAAGTAACTGATTCAAGGGCCCGAAGCACAAGGTAGTAAAATACCAATTTCTCCCATTCCTTCCAGAGGTCCTGTCTGTGGTGTTCAGCACATTCATGCTCCTGTAAAAGGGCTGAGACCACTGCAGTTTCAAAGTTATCCAGAGTAAAGCTGAGACTGACAGTCAGGAGCTGCACCAGGGTTTCATAGAACTGGCTGAGCAACAGAATATCAAATTAAATTGGTTATAAACAAACACAGGGGCAAAACAAATCCTAACTTCATATTTATTCTTGCCACTTAGGGACAAGATTTTAGGGCCATAATAGGCAACTCCATTCATCTGACTGCTTCAGAAGATCAATGTGCCCAGGTTGTTTAGCTTGGAGAAAAGGAGGCTCAGGGGAGACCTCATTGCAGCTTTTCAGTACTTAAAGGGGACCTATATGAAAGATGGGGACAGACATTTTTGAAGGACCTGTTGTGACAGGCCACAGGGTACAACTATCTGAAAGGAGGTTGTAGTGAGGTAAGGGTCTCAGAAAAGGCAGGAAAAGACCCCTAAGATCATCAAGTCTGACTCTAACCACTAAACTAGATCCTGCAGCACCACATCTACACACTTCTTGAACACCTCCAGGGATGGTGACTCCACCACCTCCCTGGGCAGCCTGTTCCAACACCTCGCCACTCTTTCAGTAATGAATTTTTTCCTAATATCCAATCTAAACCTCCCCTGGCACAACTTAATCCTATTTCCTCTCATCCAATTGCTAATTACTAGGGAGAAGAGACCAACACCGACATGACTACAACCTTCTTGCAAGTAATTGTAGAGAGCAGAAAGATCTCCCCTTAGCAGCAGGACAAGATGAAATGTCCTCACAGTGTCCCAGGGGAGGTTCAGGTTGGATATTGGGAAAATTTTATTTATTGAAAGAGTGATGAGGTAATGGAACAAGCTGAAGGGACTTATAAGACCTGTAGATGTGGTGCTGAGCATCACGGTTTAGTGGTGACTTTGGCAGTGCTAGATTAATGGTGAGACTTGCAGTTCTTAAATATCTTTTCCAATCAAATTTATTCAATCATGTTATGATTCTATTTGGTTTTACCTCAGCATGAGAAACTTCTTTACAGTGAGGGTGAGGAAGCCTTGGCACAGGTTGCCCAGGGGGTTATGGAGTCTCCTTCTCTGGAGACTTTCCAAACTTGCCTGCATGCGTTCCTGTGAGAACTATCCTAGGGGATCCTGCTTGGCAGGGAGGTTGGACTCAATGACCTCTGGAGGTCCCTCCTAAAGTTCTGTGATCCTGTGGTGGGAAGAGCAAGGGATGGGGAGGGAGATCACTGCACTGAGCTCTCCCACCTTCAACTACTGGTTTTATAGTTCTGTGCATCTCTCCACAGCCTTTTTGTTTCTCCGTGCTGAGTGGAACAAAAAAGCATTCGTTTCAGTGACACTTTGCAAGGGAAAGCCTGTGCTAACCAAAGCCCCTTGCAGCAGATCTGGGTGTGCAGGGCGATAGAATGGCTCCCCGGGGGACGGCTGCTTGTGTCCCCTCAGCAGCTGCCGCCTTCCCTCCTGCCAGCACAACTCGTTGACATGGCACACACAAACCCCAGGGCTGGTTTTACTCCACCCACGCGCTGCCAGGAGGGTTTGCAGGCTTTCAGCAGGCTGTTTCCAGGGCAACCATTGATCTCAGATTGCAGAGCTGCTTATCCTCTTGCTCTTCTCTCCTCCTTTTGGAAAAAGACATCTGCGAGTCCAGTTTTGCCCTAAGGAGACTCCATACTGCACACACCAGTGGGGCTCTAACAAAGCCATTAGCTTGTACCTGAAGGTTTCACAGAATTTCAATTTCACAGAATTAAGCAGGTTGGAAAAGACCTCTAAGATCATCAAGTCCAACCTATACGCTAACACATTCTAATTAGCTAAACCATGGCACTAAGTGCCTCATCCAGCCTCCTTTTAAACACTCCAGGGATGGGGACTCCACCACCTCCCTCGGCAGCCCATTCCAATGCCAATCACTCTTGCTGTGAAGAACTTCTTCCTAACATCCAGCCTAAACCTGCCCTGGTGCAGCTGGCGACTGTGTCCTCCTCTTCTGTCCCTGAGTGCCTGGAAGCCAACCCCACCTGGCTACAACCTCCCTTCAGGTAGTTGTAGAGAGCAATGAGGTCTGCCCTGAGCCTCCTCTTCTCCAGGCTCCTTCAGCCTCTCTTCACAGGGCTGTACTACACCCCCCTCTTAGTCATGTTTCTCACACAATACTGCTATAAAACACCAGCAAGTGTGTGCCTTGGGGTTGCCGAGTCCTTGATGTTTAATTTCTTTTTTTTTGTCTTCAAAAAACTTTGCAGATAAGAAGTTAGGGATATCCAGGTTTTGTGGAGAGGGTCCTTTCAGTAGAAGGAAATGGTTAGTTATTAAACCACTTTCTGCTGCTTCCCACACCACTACCAGGCAGGAAAGCTAAAGAGATTTTAAATAAGAGCCTGCATGGAAAACTTAAACTCATTGCGTATGCGCTTGAATGATAAGAGACAGGGACACAGCAAAGGTTTCCAAGGGCTCCAGAGGAGAGAATGGAAGCAAGCAAGATGTCATGGGTTCAGCTGGATCTGCTGCTGAGTGTTCAGTACCATGCTGATGTCATGCCACCTTTGTAATGAAGGTGCTAACTGGACTTGTAGTTTGGGTTGTAAACTGAGGAGCTTTCTATTTCCAAAGGAGCTTTCTTCCACTTTCCAGTCTGGAGTGTTGGCCTTTTTCACTGGGCTGGCTGCAGGCATGGGAGTAGGGGAGTCATTTTATGGCTGGCTTCTGCTGCTGCTTCTGCTTTTGATTTTCTGCAAAATAGCTAAGGTAGTTGCACATTGTATTCTTTTCATTAAACTCTCCTTATCTCAAACCACAGGGATTGTTGTGTGCTTCTCTTGCTCTCAGCAGTGGGAGTGAGTCTTGTTTACAGGATTACAGGATGTTAGGGGTTGGAAGGGACCTCCAGAGATCATCAAGTCCAATGCCCCTGCCAGAGCAGAACCATAGAATCCAGCTCAGGTCACAGAGGAACACATCCAGACAAGTCTTGAAAGTCTCAAGAAAAGGAGACTCCATAACCTCTCTGGACAGCCTGTTCCAGTGCCTTGTGTCCCTTACAGTAAAGAAGTTCTTCCTCATGTTGAGGTGGAAGTTCCTGTGCTGCAGTTTATACCCATTACCCCTTGTCCTGTCACAGTGCACAACTGAGAAGAGTTTGTCTCCTCCCAGCCCTCAGATATTTATAAACATTGATTAGACCCCCTCTCAGTCTTCTCTTCACCAAACCAAAAAGCCCCAAGTCCCTCAGACGTTCCTTACAGGGCAGTGCTCCAGCCCCTTCAGCATCTTCCTGGCTCTCCTTTGGACTCTCTCCAGCAGATCCCTCTCCCTCCTGAACTGGGGAGCCCAAAACGGAAGGTGATATTCCAGGTGAGATCTCACCAGGGCAGAGTCTCAGAGATCTCACCTCCCTCACCCTGCTGATCACGCTCCTCTTAGTGCCCCCCAGGATCCCATTGGCCTTCTTGTCCACAAGGGCACATTGTTGTCCCATGGATAGCTTCTTGGCCACCAGGACTCACAGATCCCTCTCCACAGGGCTACTTTCCAGCAGATCACCTCCCAGCCTGTACAGGTGCAGTTTAGTGCAGACTGTATTAAACCAGCAGACAAGACAAGAAGGATGCAGTCATACAACCTGCAGAGATGTCCACAGATGCTCTGCTGTCTCTCTGGAGTGGGAGCCTACAGCCCAGGCACTGTATTTCCAGTAGGAGCAAGCACTAGGTGCAATGGTTCTTCAAACTCCTGATGGGCAGCCCAGTGGCCAGGCAGCCTCCCGCTCCTGCTTCCCACCAAGAATGGGGCAGGATCAGATATTTGAGCAATCCGTGCCTGGAAAACAGGCAAAATCCATCAGCAAATGGAGTTCTTTTTGTTGCCAGCAAGTCAAGAGAGAGAATTCTGCCTTTTTGCTTTGCTCTGCTGAGACCACCTGCAATGGGGTTCTCAGCAAAAGAGAGACATGGGCACGTTGGAGCAGGGCCAGAAGAGGCCACAACAATGCTCTGAGGGCTGGAGCCCCTCTGCTGTGAGGACAGGTTGAGAGTTGAGGTGTTTCAGTCTGGAGAAGACAAGACTCTGGGGAGATCTTGTAGCAGCCTCATAATACTTAAAGAGGGCCTGTTAAAGATGTGGACAATCCTTTTAGCAGACTCTGTTGAACAGGACAAGGGATGACAGTTTTAAAATAAAAGAGGGGAGATTTAGACTAGACGGAAGAAATTTTTTACATTGAGGCTGGTGAAACCCTGGCCCAGGTTGTCCACAGAGGTGGTACAAGCACCATCCCTGGAAATGCTCCAGGTCAGGTTGGATGCAGCTCTGAGCAACCTGATCTACCTGCAGATGTGCATGCAGATGACCTTTAAAGGTCCCTTCCAACCTGAAGCATCCTATCATTCTAGTAAACACAAAGCCCCACAGTCCATCTAGCCCTAAAAGTCAGCATCCTCCAAAGGTCCTCTTCAACTACATTGTTAAGGATGCAAACCAAGGAAGTGCTCCTCATGCAAAAATACCTTTCTGTAGCCCATCCTAACCACTCTGGAGAGAAGAGACAAAAAGAAGCCTTCTTTATGATTCCCGTTTGAACTAGCTGCATTATTTCTGGGCTGAACATCAAACCAGGTTGGATGCAGCTCTGAGCAAGCTGGTCTTGTTGCAGATGTGCATACAGATGACCTCTAAAGGTCCCTTCCAACCTAAAGCATCCTATGATTCCAGTAAACACAAAGCCCCACAGCCCATCTAGCCCTAAAAGTCAGCATCCTCCAAAGGTCCTCTTCAACCACACTGTTAAGGATGCAAACCAAAGAAGTGCTCCTTGTTCAAAAATACCTTTCTGTAGCCCACTCTGGAAAGAAGAGACAAAAAAGCAGCCTTCTTTATGACTCCCCTTTGAACTAGCTGCATTATTTCTGGGCTGCACATCAAAACAGATGTCTCATTGATTTCCCAGCCATAAAGAAATGATTCTTTTCATGTCTTGTGACGGATGTTTCTGCAGATGAACTGCTTCAACTTCAAACAGGGTTGAGGGGGTTTTTTTGTTTTGTTTTTTTTCTTTACCTCACAGAACAACTTTCCTCAAACTGATTTAAAACTATCTATTAGCAAACCACACCCAGCCTCATGATGTTTCTTCAGCAAAGGCTGAGGAGAAGTGGTGGCCCTTCAAAGTGCTGCAGAATGTGGCTGGCATTTGGCATTTCTGTCCCTTACAGCACCAATAGTGACAGAACATAACAGGTGTCTAATTAAGGAGCATTTAATTATTTTTCTCTTTTTTTTTTTTTTTTGTCCTTGTTTAAGTCTCATTATCAGCCCTGAAAGCAAAAGCCCCAGACACATCTACATTTCATTTCAATCACCTCACCTTCATTAAGGAGGGCAAGTTTTAAAGCAGTCTCTCAAACGATTTTGAAGGGTTTGTTTATTTTGTGACTTGAAAGGGAGGAAAAACACAGAAGGATAGAAGAAAAAACCCAAACATTTTCTACTTTGAAGGTGAAAAGCCCTGTGTGGAGGTGAAGGAAAACTGGGGGAACTAACTTTGTGACTTACCAAAATGCAAGAAGGGAAGTATTTTGTATTCCATTTTGCTTTTTTGGTTTAGAGAGGGACACGATGCTAGGAAGACTACCTTGGTCTTTTCTTATTAATCCTTGGTCACACAAATCCTTTGTCCCACTTCAAGTCTTTAGAAATGGGGAAATAAACCTCTCCCATAAGCTACTTAGTTAAACAGAGTCTGATGGGGTGGGGGAGAAATGCTTGATTACTGCTTTAACACAGCTCTTGATTTCACCAGGAGGATTTGTGGTGCTGTTCTCTCCAGCAGATCTTTTCTTTTTTTTCCTCAGGAGACTACATCAAATGCAAAGAAAAGAGCAGCTGATACAGCTCACAATGAATATAGCTACACACACCACTTAACTTCACAGGCTGCTGCTATCTGACCAGAGCACAACTCAGCATCTGCTTCTTCAGAATATGCAATAGCTGCTGTTTACCTGTCAAACATCATTTCAAAAGGTCTCGCATAGGGGGACCCAAAGTGCACTCACAAAGTCACTTTGTCAAAGCAGTATTGAGCTTGTAAACAGCATTCTCATTAGCTATGTAATTCAGGAGGAGATTCAGGTTTATGGTGCAAGGCTACAGGCAAATAGGAGAAATGGAAATGTCAAAGCTTCATCTCCAGGAGGAGGTGGCTCATGTCCTAGGAAAGTCATTCTTCCCTTTTACTCAGCACTGGTTAAGCCACACCTTGAGTACTGTGTCCAGTTCTGGGCCCCTCAGCTGTTGAGGTGCTTGAACATGCCCAGAGAAGGGCTCCAAGGCTGGTGAGGGGCCTGGGGCACAGCCCTGTGAGGAGAGGCTGAGGGAGCTGGGGGTGTGCAGCCTGGAGAAGAGGAGGCTCAGGGCAGACCTCAGGTGGGGTTGGTCTCTTCTCCCAGGCACCCAGTGACAGAACAAGAGGACACAGTCTCAAGCTGTGCCGGGGCAGGTTTAATCTGGATATTAGGAAGAAGTTCTTCATGGAAAGAGTGATTGGCATTGGAATGGGCTGCCCAGGGAGGTGGTGGAGTCACCATCCCTGGAGGTATTTAAAAGGAGACTGAGTGAGGCACTTAGTGCCATGGTTTAGTTAATTAGAAGGTGTTAGGTGATAGGTTGGACTGGATGATCTCAAAGGTCTTTTCCAACCTCGTTGATTCTGTGATTTTGTGATTCTTCTGCTTCTCACATAATAGAGTATAAAATAAAAGGAAAGGTGGTGTGGTCTGAGGAGCAGCTGAGAGAACTGAGGTTGTTTAGCCTGGAGAAAAGGAGGCTCCAGGGAGACCTAACTCTCTACAGCTGTCTGAAAGGAGGTTGTAGTGAGATGGAGGTCTGTCTCTTCTCTCAAGTAACAAGGGATAGGACAAGAGGAAATGGTCTCAACTTGCACCAGAGAATGCTTGGGTTGGAAATCTTCAAAAAACATGCAGACATGGCACTTTGGGGCATGTCTTAGTGGCCACCATGGTGTTGAGTTGATGGTTGGACTTGGTTACCTTAGAGGTCTTTTCCAAACTTAATGATAACTCTCTGTCCATGACTGCTTATGGCAAGGGCATGAATGCAAATATCAACAGACCTGGAGCTTCAGCATGCCAGGCTGCATTATCCTCCTATCCACCCCAGCACAGCAGCTATTTTAGGCACTGCAGGAGCACAGGTTAAACACACATATGAAAATAAATATGAGGGGTGACATCCTCTCCACATCAAAAGAGGAGGCTGTAATCTTCGTGGGTGTCAGTTTAGCATAATCCCCACAGCAAGGTTCAGCTGGGTTTAAAACTCCACAAATGTCATATTTAAGAAGGGCCCATTCATTTGGGGCCCAAAATACATAAACATGCCCTGAGTAATAAAGCTAAAAAGGTACTTTTTGCTGATGTGTTGTGGTTTAGGATTTCTGAGGAGGTGAAGCATGGAGCTTGGTTGTTGTTTTCATTTTCTGAGGGGTTTTTATTATTATGAAGTTTTAATTTACTTTGGCTCAATCTTTATTTTGTAGGTATGTAAATATAGGCCATCCAGTGCCAATAGCTAGAGCAATAACTCTGGACAAAATGAAACACAGAGCTTTAGGCTATAAACCTAAGACAAAAATCAAAGGATTTAAATGAAATCTGACATGACAACTCATTAAATTCAAGACTATCCATGATATTTTATTAAACATCAGCTAAGTGCATCTTTAAACAAGACAAATGCAAGTTCAGGAAATGAAACAGGCACTGCCTAGAGATTTAACATGCTGGAGACAAAGAATCACAGAAGCACAGAACCTTAGAGGTTGGAAGGGACCTCCTGAGATCATCGAGTCCAACCTCCCTGCCAAGCAGGATCCCCTAGGGTAGTTTGCACAGGAATGCATCCAGGTGGGTTTTGAAAGCCTCCAGAGAAGGAGACTCCACAACCCTCCTGGGCAGCCTGTTCCAGGGCTCTGTCACCCTCACTGTAAAGAAGTTACTCCTCATGTTGAGCTGAAACCTTCTGTGTTCCAGTTTGTAGCTGTTGCTCCTTGGCTTATTGCTGCTGACCACTGAAAAAAGCTTGGCCCCAGCCACTTGACACCCACCCCTCAGAGATTTGCACACACTGATGAGATCTCCTCTCAGTCTTCTCTTCTCCAGACTAAACAGCCCCAGGGCTCTCAGTGTCTCTCTCCATAGGGGAGATGCTCAAGTCCCCCAGTCACCTTCATGGCTCTCCATTGGTTTCTCTCCAGCAGGTTCCTGTCTCTCTTGAACTGGGGAGCCTGAAACTGAACACACCACTGCTGAACCAAACCAGAGGAATTGCCTCAGCTAGTCCACAGCTTTATCTTCAAGCCCTGTCCATATCAGCATCTCCAGAGTCAGTCATGTCTTTTTTAGAATAAACCCTAAAAAGCAGTCTTCAGATTAGATGACTGAACTGAACACAGGATTTCCAATGCCACACCACTATGAAGACATCAGAGCTTTTAGTCATTTGACAGCCTACCTCTTAAGCTTTTGACCAATAAGTTTGATTTTGAGTTCTTTTCTTTTGCATGCTGAACAAAAAAAATAAAAAAGAAAAAGCTGCCGCAGTGACATCTCCATTTTGATTTTCAGGATATAAAAAGTGCCAGACTGGATAAGATTCAAAGTCTCAATCTACAGATCACTTTTGAAAAATGTCCAGGTGATCCCTGGAAACATTCTGGTTCAGGCTTGATGAGCAACCTGATCTACTTCAAGGTGTCCCTGCTCACTGCAGGGATGTCGTACGAGATGAGCTTTCAAGGTCACTTCCAACCCAAACCATTCTGTGAATCAGTGGAAAACATACAAGATCTACAGCAAGTGACTCGACCTTGCTCTTCCCTCCTATGCTGGAGAACTTCCTTATCACTGCTGTTACTTTAGTATGACCCAATTTAAGTGTATTACTAGACAGCCAAAGCTGTCCCAGTTATGCTCAAGCATATCATGCTGGCCTTCATCTTTTAATTCACTTTCAAGGCTATTTTTAAGCCAGAAGAATCACTCAGTGCAGATGCTGCTGCTCCAGAATTACTCACATTGCCTTTTGCCCTTTGGAAAGCTACAGATCCAACACAGTGGATACATTAAAGCAGGCAAATTAAAGCAATAAAGTAATGAGATCTTTAGATACTTAGCTACCGCCTTAAGCATATGATGTTAAGAAGCTGCTCTGTTCCTGTGTATGTGCAAATAATTAGGATGTAGATGAGGGTTCAGCAGGGCTTTGTCATAAGAGAAGCAGCTCCGTGCTTGGTGTTTTGAGAGCTAACTTAATGTATGCTGATCTGCACTACAAACAGCCCCACTGGTCACCTCTCTGCTTAGACATGCAGACACTGAATGGCAATTCAAAACAGATTTTCCCAGTCCACCAAGTCAAGCCCTCGATCCCCAGAGGATTAAAAGTGGCTAAGGATATGGAAATTTAAGTAGCTGCCGAAATACAGTTGAGTGTGGCCATTCTCCTCTCCTGCTTTAAGAGGCTACATGAAATCACAGGATCACAGGATGTCAGGGGTTGGAAGGGACCCAAAGAGCTCATCGAGTCCAAGCTCCTAGCATAGCATCATAGAATGGTAGCATTTGGAAGACCTCCAGAGATTATCAAGTCCAACATCTCTGCCAAAGCAGAACCATTGAGAGCAGGTCACATAGGAATGCTTCCAGATAGATCTTGAAAGCCTCCAGAGAAGGAGACTCCACAATCTCTCTGGGCAGCCTGTTCCAGTGCTCTGGCATCCTTACAGTAAAGAAGTTTTTCCTCATGTCAAGGTGGAACTTCCTGTTTGCATCCATTGCCCATTGCCCTGTGACAGGACACCACTGGAAAGAGACTGGCCCCTTCTTGACATCCACCCTTCAGATGTTTTTAAACATTGATAAGATCTCCTCTCAGTCTTCTCTTCTCCAGGCTAAACAGCCCCAGGTCCCTCAGTCTTTCCTCCTCTCAGAGATGCCCCAGTCACCTCATCATTCTTTACTGTAAGGGTCACAGAGCACTGGAACAGGCTCCCCAGAGAGGCTGTGGAGTCTCCTTCTCTGGGGACTTTCAAGACCTCTCTGGATGTGTTCTTCTGTGACCCAAGCTAGATTGTATGGTCCTGTTCTGGCAAGGGGATTGGACTCAATGATCTCTTTGGGTCCCTTCCAACCCCTGACATCCTGTGATCCTGTTTGTGCTCCTCTCCTGGGCTCTCTCCACTAGTTTCCTGTCCCGCTTCAACTGGGGAGCCCAGAACTGGACATAATACTCCAGGTGTGGGCTCACTAAAGCATGGTAGAGGGGGAGGTTGAGGCTTGTGGTATCTGAGGCCATGACCACCCTTTCTTCTTGTAAGAGCTCTGCAAGCTGTCTACAGAGCTGGGTGAGCAACCTGCTTCTCAGATGACTCAAGACTACTACAGTTATTCCTTTTATCACAGTTATGTTGTGTATTAAAACCATAAAGTTTACTCAGTGATGCTTTAAAGGGGAAAAAAAACAAGAGAGAATATAAAGGACTCAAGGGAGAATACAAATTCAACAGATGAGAAAAATATCAAGTCACAAAACACCTGTGTTAAAATCACAGATGTTTTGCTCTGACAAATTCAAAGGACCAATTTCCAACCCAATGATTACTAGAAATGTTCCAGGCCAGGTTGGACAGGGCTCTGGGCAACCTTGTCTAGATGAAGATATCTCTACTACTGCAGGGAGTTGGACTATGTTATCTTTAAAGGCTCCTTCCAACCCAAAAGGCACCTTTAAGTACTGAAAGGTTGCAATAGAGTCTCATTAGAGCCTTCCCTTCTCCAGGCTGAACAATCCCAAACTCCCTCAGCCTGGCCTCACAGAAAGGGGTTCCAGCCCTCAAATCATTGTAATGTCCTCCTCTGGACCTGCACCATCAGGTCTGTGTCTCTCCTGTGCTGAGGACTTCAGAGCTGGACCTGGCAGTGCAGGTTGGGGCTCAGCAGGACAGGACAGGACAAGGCAGAACAGAAAGGCAGAATCCCTTCCCTCCACCTGCTGCCCACACTGCTGGGGATGCAGCTGAGGATGTGTTTGGCTTCTGGGCTGTAAGCAGCTCTAGTACCATTGTCTTTAGGTTTCCTTGAGGTGTGCATAACAGATGGGTGAGGTGTTAGTTTTATTTACAGAAGGTCCTCATCCACAGAGCAACAGAGGTGGAAGAGGAACAGCCTGTTTAGTTCTGGCATGAAGGGCTTCTCTTGGAAAAATATTCTGCTGAGAGGTTTAGGAGGACCTTCTTTTCTTAATTGCCTTGGTTATCAGTTTGGATTCAAACATCAACCCCACAACCTTATTGTTCTCCTCTGGAAACTCTTAAGGTTTAAACATCAATCAAAAAGGAAATAAAACAAAAATTACTTCTAAACCACAGGGAGTTATGCCTTGGCAACTCTACCCTTTTGACCTTGTTATCACTTTGATGAATCCAGCCTATTGTGTTGTGTAGTAAAGTGTTGGCTTGCGGGAGCTGTAGCACAGGCTGCCAAGTCACAGATTGGCAATGTCATAGGTTGGTTTAAACCAAACCACTAAAGAAAACCAACAGCTCCCATTCACAGAATTGCAGAATGAGAGGTGTTGGAAGAGTCCTCTGGAGGTCATCTAGTCCCACCCATCAGAAAGAGGTCTGGGAGTGACTGCAGCCTTGTACGATCTCATGAAGCTTGGTAGCCTCAAATTCTCCTAGACCAATGAGGACAAAAATGCTGCAGAGACAGTTTGCAGAATGACTGCTTAGGATCCACAATTAGTAGATCTACCATCAGTGAGTCAAATTAATATTACTAATTACTAATATATTAATATTACTAATATTACTAATACTAGTAATCCATTTGTCTCCTGTGTTTTGGGAAGACAAGTAGCAGTGCAAAAGATCTTACTCCTACCTGTGTAAGAAATCAAAAATCCTTGGGTCCAACAGTTTTTGTGTCAGGTTAATCTGTATCAACACCTTCAGCTGCAGCCACAGGCACAGACTCACAAAATTACACTGTTAGGGGTTGGAAGTGACCTCTGGGGGTCATCTAGTCCAAGCCCTCACCAAAGCAGGAGCACTAAGGGCAGGCCACACAGGAACACATCCAGGTGGGTTTTGAAATTCTCCAGAGAAGCAGACTGCACAACATGTCTGGGCAGCCTGTTCCAGTGTCTCCTCGTGTGGAGGTGGAGTCTCCTGTGTTCTAGCTTGTACCTGTAGTTCCTTGTCCTATCACTGGGCACCACAGAAGAGAGCCTGACACCTTCATCCTGACACCCACCCCTCAGATATTTATAGATGTTGATAAAAATCTTCTCTCAACCTTCTGTTCTCCAGACTAAACAGCCCCAGTTCTCTCAGTCTTTCCACATAGGAAAGAAGTTCCAAGGCCTGCACTCATCCTTGTAGCTCTCCATTGGACTCTCTCCAGCAGGTCCCTGTCTCTCTCAAACTGGGGAGCCCAAAACTGAACACAGTATTCCAAGTGTGGTCTCACCAGGACAGAGTAGAGTGGGAGGAGAACCTCCCTAGACCTGCTGGACACACTTTTCTTAACTCTTTTCTCTTAATTTTTCTGCACACTAGAGAAGTGGTGATACATTCTGTCTTCATCTGGCAAATCACAGGACCTGTGAGAGTGACAGAGCCCTGGAACAGGCTGCCCAGAGAGGTTGTGGAGTCTCCTTCTCTGGAGACTTTCAAAGCCAACCTGGATGTGATCCTGTCTGGCCTGCCCCAGGTGATCTTGCTACGGCAGGGGAGTTGGACCTGATGATCTTTGGAAGTCCATTCCAACCCCTAAGATACTGTGATTCTGTGACTTAACTGCTGTAATCCTGTTCAGCCTGGAGAAGAGAAGGCTTCAAGAAGATCTTGGACTGTCCTTCCAGTATCTGAAGGGGGCTACAGGAGGGCTGGGGAGGGACTATTGACAAGGTCTTGTAATGACAGGATGAGGAATAATGGGATTGAACTGGCAGAGGGGAGATTGAAACTGGATGTTAGGAAGTTCTTTACAGGGAGGGTAGTGAGACACTGGCACAGGCTGCCCAGGGAGGTTGTTGCTGCTCCCTCCCTGGAGGTGTTCAAGGCCAGGCTGGATGAGACCTTGAGTGACCTGTTCTAGTGGGAGGTGTCCCTGCCTATGGCAGGGGGCTTGGAACTGGATGAGCTTTGAGGCCCCTTCCAACCTAAACCATTCTATGATTTCATCTACAAAGGCAGCTGAAGAAATGCAGCAGAGGTCACTGCTCTATGGTGGGATCTTACCCACGCTAGGCCAATGCTCTGCCCTTCTCACCCTCTCTGCTTTATCCTGATGTCCTGTGCTGCACCCACATGGCATGAGAGCAAGCAAACTCTGTCAAGATCTAGCTCTAGCAGCAGGCTGCAATTACCATTGGGAAAGATACTTTCCTAGTGACATCATTTCAGTGTCATCGGAGCTGCCTGAGACAAACACTTCATTGTTTTATTGCATAAACATCCTTCTAGGTCATCTCTACCCTGATGAACTTTGCCAGTGCCATCAGAGGATGGAAGATGACAGCAGAGGCAGCCAAAGTGCGTCAGCTCTGCGAAGCTGCTCTTTCCTGGCTCCACAGCTCATGTGTCCACACATCACCCATTGTGGAGCAGCTCCAACATGCTAAATAGAGCCATGGACTCTCCCTTCACAAGCAAAACCTGCTGCTAAGGGCAAAGAAAGGTTATGTTTGGGTTTGAGGGTTTAAAAGCTTCTTTTTTTTTTTTTTTTTTTTTTTTTCTTTAACTCAAAGGGATCCAAACCAGAAGTTCCTTCCTGTCTGGAAGGATCAGACATAGGACATTTGTGGCCTGATTCTCCTCTCAGCTTGAGTTAAATCAGATAGGTTGATTACAGAGGTTCTCATCCCACTCTGCTCTGTGCTGGTGAGGCTGCACCTGGAGTATTGCATCCAGTTCTGGGCATTCCCAGCTTAAGAGGGACAGAGAACTACTGGAGAGAGTCCAGTGAAGCAGCACAAAGCTGCTGAGGAAACTGGAGCATCTATCTGAGGGACCTGAAGCTGTTTAGCCTGGAAAAGAAAAGATGGGATGGGATCTTGTCCATGTTAATCAATATCTAAAGGGTGTTGAGGATGAAGCTGGGCTTACTTCAGTGGTGGCCAGTGATAGGCCAAGGAGCACAAACTAGAGGACAAACTAGAGGACAGGACTAGAGGAGCACAAACTAGAGGACAGGAGGTTTCACTTGAACTTAAGGAGAAACTTCTCTGCTTTGAGAGTGCTGGAGTCCACAACCTCCCTGGGCAGCCTGGTCCAGGAGTCTCCTTCAACCTGCCTGGACATTGTGATCCTGGGCAAGCTGCTGTGGGTGACCCTGCTTTATCAGGGGGTGGTGGACTGGATGATCTCCAGAGATCCCTTCCAACTCTTAACATTTTGAAGCTCTGTGATATCTTCAGTGAGCTCTCAGAGCACTTCAGGGCAAACCCAGGACAAAGGACAAGAATCTGCACCAGGCTAAGGAGGCCATAACGGCTGCAGCCACCCAGAGCAGCACCAGCACTTTCAAACCAAAATGCTGCTGATCTTGCAGCTGGAACACACAAGGTTTTGAAGCTCATTCAAAGTGCTCTGCACCAAAATATTCAATTCCTTTCTGCCCCTGTGCTATTGCAGTTGACAAAATGGGTCTGCAGCCAAGAAAATCCCACAACCAGAGAATCACAGAAACATGCACGTTGGCAAAGCCCCTCAGGATCACCAAGTCCAACCTAGAGCCCTACTCTAGAAGATTCACCTTAAACCATACCCTAGGCACCACATCAAATGACTCTTAAACACATTCAGGGTTGGTGAGTCAACCACCTCCCTGGGCAGGTCATTCCAGTCCCTGACCACTGAAAACCTTTTTCCTAATGTCCAATCTAAACCTCCCCAGTCTCAGCTTGAGGCCATTCCCCCTTGTTCTGTCTCTAATTACCTGTGAGAAGAGCCCAGCAGCAGCCTTTCCACAATGTCCCTTCAGGTAGCTGTAGACAGATGGCAATGACTTTGCCCTCCTTTCTCTGCTTCCCAGTTCTTCACCTGGAGGAAAGAGAAGACTGATTAGAATAAGCAACAGCAATGAGTAAGGGGCACATGTGGGTGCCACAGAGTGTGAGATTTTCCACTTAGTGACAAGAAGGGACTGTTGTGGGTACAACCTACTGCATGTAGACCACTGAAGGCATACAGCAGTTCCTGCAGATAGACCACAACCCATAGGTGAGTCGAAAGGTCTGGACACTGAAAATTGTTTTTATTATTTGCCTCAAGGAAGGAGAAAGAGCTGCCATTGTGTGTCTCAGACCTTTATTCTTTCTAAAGACAGCTATCTTCATAGAGTCTGCAGAAAGATGCTGGAAAGCAGCTCCATGGAGAAAGACCTTGGAGTGCTGGTGGGCAGCAAGTTCTGCATGGGCAGCAATGTGCCCTTGTGGCCAAGAGAGCCCATGGCATCCTGGGGTGTATCAGGAAAAGTGTGGCCCGCAGGTCCAGGGAGGTTCTTCTCCCCTTCTACTCTGCCCTGGTGAGGCCACACCTGCAATACTGTGTCAAATTTTGCGCTCCCCAGTTCAAGAGAGACAGAGACCTGCTGGAGAGAGTCCAACAGAGAGCTGCAAGGATGAATGGGGGAGTTGAGCATCTCCCCTATGGAGAGAGACTGAGAGCCCTGGGGCTGTTTAGTCTGGAGAAGAGTGAGAGAATATCTGATCAATGTGTGCAAATCCCTGGGGGGGTGGGTGTCAAGTGGCTGGGACCAAGCTTTTTTCAGTGGTCAGCAGCAATAAGCCAAGGAGCAACAGCTACAAACTGGAACACAGAAGGTTTCAGCTCAACATGAGGAGAAACTTCTTTACAGTGAGGGTGACAGAGCCCTGGAACAGGCTGCCCAGGAGGGGTATGCAGTCTCCTTCTCTGGACACTTTCCAAACCCACCTGGATACATTCCTGTGCAAACTACCCTAGGGGACCCTGCCTTGTCAGGGGGGTTGGACTCGATCTCAGGAGGTCCCTTCCAACCTCTAAAGTTCTATGATTCTGTGAAAAAGAAGAATCTGAGATGGCTCTGCCTGTGATGAATAAATCTCATTTCTTTGCAAGAAGACAAGTGCAGTTTCCAAGGTTGGTACCCACAAGAATTTGAGATCCAGCTAAAAATCCAGAGTTCCTGGTCCTACCTGACCCAGCACAGGTAGACTCTGCCATGGGGAATGTGTATGCTTTGGCCTTTGAACCTCACTTGTAATTCCCTGTTTAGCTCTTGACCTTTCTTCATAGGCTTCTGATCTGACCTTTGTGAATTTTCTTCCTCCTAATCCTGACCTGCTTGTCTTACATTGCTTAAACCTTACCTCATCTGGAAAGTATCTTACCCAGGTGAATGTTCTCCATCACATGTGTCCAGAGAAGGGCACCAAGGCTGGTGAGGGGCCTGGAGCACAGCCCTGTGAGGAGAGGCTGAGGGAGTTGGGGGTGTGCAGCCTGGAGGAGAGGAAGCTCAGGGCAGACCCTCATTGCTCTCTACAACTACCTGAAAGGAGGTTGTGGCCAGATGGGGTTGGTCTCTTTTCCAGCAGTAGTGGCAAAGTAAGAAAGCAGATCTGGGTGGATGATTGTGAATGTAACAGCAGGAAGTTATTATGGAATAGCTTGAGTTGGAAGG
>WBNM01046168.1:0-29817 GCA_013399055.1 Ramphastos sulfuratus
TGATTTCACCAGGCTCAGTGGAAGAAGCCACACAAAAGGACAGATGATGTCAGTATTGTTTGCCTAAATGAACACTGGTTTGCTCCAAAGTGAATCTGGATTTGACATTAAATATACTTATGTTAGCAGCACACAACTCCTCATGGCACACAGCTGAGATTTCATAAATAAACACTAATGCTACATTAAACCTCAAGATAATGGTGACCTGAATTATTACTAATGAAATAACATCCTTAAATCCTTTTCAGAGAACAACCAGACAACCTTTTTAATTGCAAGATTAAATATACATGAGAAAAGTAAACTCTTGATAAGGAATGTTGATAGCTGTCTTCAGTCTCTGCCATATTACTGAATTATCACAACAAAGTTAGTGATGTCAATTATGAGTAGAAGAAAGCTTGTGAGTGGCTGGGTCTCCTTTTAATCTGCTTTTTAATGTTATTGCTAAGCCTATTTATAGCATTATAATAAGATGAGCAATAAATTTTTAACAGCTTAGCTTAATTATAAAGTAATCAATTAAACCTGAACATAAGGCTTCCAATAAGAGTTAAATGTGTGGTTGTTAATAATATCACTAGAGGGAACATGGAACTCTGAGAAAAGGGCTTTTTCTTAAAGTCAGTCAAGAGATACAGTTGATTAATTTCACCAACTCACTCTGGTCCTGAAAATAAAGGCTGAATATTTTGGGGAGCTAGTCTGAGAAAAGAATTGAATCACTGCTCTGAGTAAAGAATACAACACAGTCATACCAAATGCCACTGTTGCCAGCTCATTTAATTGTTTTTCCTGTGGTTGTGTGCACACACAAAATGTTCCTGGGTTAGGAGAGGGAGAAACAGGGAAAATGATACTAAAATTGATGATGAACACCAGAAATCAGGAAGTGACAGGAAGTTTATTCAGTTTTATTTTAATGTAGTTAATTCATAGAATGGTAAGGTTGGAAGGGACCTCAAAGATCATCTAGTTAGGGACACCTCCCACTAGTAGGTTACTTTCTGGTTTTCTTTTTATGAGTGTAAGCATGCATCATTACAAGACCATATATTATACTGTCATCTGTTTAGGCCTCAATTGTTGCTGTTCATCATATGTACCAGGTCTTCTGCCTCATTAGTGCTTCAGTCCCAGTCTCTCACCCAGGATCCTTGTCCCTCCATTTTTTTTCCACCTCTGATATGCTGTGCATGCCATGCACCTGATGAAAGTGGCTATCTGCTTTCTGGAGTTGTTTAGTTGGAGGTAATGCAAATACTAGACACATCTCCACAGTGCACACAGCATGGTCTAGAGCAGTAAGGAAATGGAAATTCATACAAGACCCTTGACAGCCACAATTTGCAGATAATTAAGCTGTGCAGGTCCAGCAGGATTCTAATGATCACATGCAAGTTTTTGTTTTTTTTTTCTTTTTCCCACCGCCAGTAACTTAGTTACAGCAAGTAGTCTACAACACATCATAAAAAGGTAAAATGTGGCTAAGAAAAATTCAATCAAATCTAATCAAATGCTCTGAGTGAGAAGAATATGCAAAGTAAGCTTTGCAACTTTGCAATGAAGTGCCCAGTTTGTAAGCCTTAAACAGACAATTGCTTGGTTTTGGTCTGTTTGTCAAGATCAGCTCTGCTGTTCCAATCTTGTTTGGGCAGCAGCATTCCTTTTACAGGCTTACACAAATCACTTGGCATAGGCATTTTGGAGCATGGAAAATTCCATCTGGAATGACTTTGAAGTTCCTGATAGTGTTAAGCAAGTAAAAAGCAGAACTTTGCTTGGGAAATTTGGACAACCTTGTTGCTTGGTCCTATCCCTAAGAATAAGAGCAGATGTCTTCTTTTCCATGACTAGATTTCTTTCTTTTTTAATGCTGATACCATTATCTGAAATGAAATGTTACACAGGGAAAAACAAAGACTGTCCATGGAATCAAAAGATTAGCATTCTACAACAAGACACTTCAAATATTCCCTTTTATCTAAGTCTACAGAAATAAGATATGAAGCTTCCTCCAGTCTAATAACCTATTCCTTCACAGCTAAGCTCAGCTATTGGATGTGTGTTCTGTTTTCATTGTTTCACAGGGAATAGTTTGCACTAGGCTCAAAATTAGACCTTCTTTGTCAAAAACATTTGAAATGGGCATAATTAAAGTAGCAAGAAATACAGACTGGGGGGGGCTGGAAGGGCAACCTTGTTGTCAAATAAATGGCATTGGTAGGGTTTTTGATCTCCAGTACCTTTTTTGTTACACTGAGTTCATATGCAAATTCTAGGAGCATTTATAGACTCCAGCCATCTGGCTGAAGTTTGAATTCCACTATTAGCCAAAAAAAAAATGGAAACAACCCAAGAAATGGGTCTTCTGCCCACTGATTCTGTTTCAAAGGCTGTTGGCTGATGGACAGGGCTGCTGGGGAGGTTCAGTGGTAAAGGTTGTAGCAGGGTATGCCCTGCCTAGACAAAATAAGACTATTTAGGTTGTTAGTCCTAGCTTCTTTGTACAACTCAAGTCTGACATGTAAAAGGTTCAAGAAGCACATGACATGGAAGGAGGCAGGGATAGGACTGGGCCTTACTTTTTAGAAGGAAGGGTAAAGAGGATCATACAGATGAAATACTATGGAGGGTAAGGAGCAGTAGCACTCCTGTGTAAATGTGGGACAAGAGCACAGCCTTGCACTAACACAGAGGTGGAAATCCATGCTGTTGTCCTTGTTGTTACCTCTGTAGCAGCAGCTTCTGCTTTCAGAAACTTGTACTTGGGTGGGGGGTGTTGTTTGCTTTGGTTTGATTTTTCTGACAAGCTTTGTCACAATTAATTTAAATCTTATTTGGAAAAAAGAAAAAGTTTGCAAAATAATGGAGTGGGATTCAGCTTTCATGCTAGGATTTTTTTCTGTGATATGCAACAGAGTAATTTATTCTGTAATAAATTGTCCATTAAGCTTTGTAAAACTAAGAAAGAACTACAGAGGAAGTGTAGCAGAGGACAGCAGTTTTATTTATACAAAGAAAGGACCAGAAATGTGAGAAGAAAGTACATTTTATCTTCAGCCTAATTACCAAGATAGAAGAATACAATCTTGATTGAATACATGCTGAGTTAAGTCTTTGGTGTAGAAACTACCTTTTTTTTTTTTTTGTGCAGCTGTGGTTCTTCTCAGCTCATTTTGCCATCTTTCTGTCAGCAAGGGAGAGCCCATCTGATACAAGAGTTTATGAGCTTAAAGAGGCATCCACCTGACAGCTTCCTGATTCCAAAAAGCAAATACTTGTCCCTTGGGCAACTATTTCCTAACTTTTGATTTAATATTTGATACAGCTTTTGTTTTCAGGGTGAAGGGCATCCTTCCCCAGCCACTCTGTGTGCATTTGTGTTGTTCTTTAGAACATGGGAGGGCAGGAAGATAGTTTGAATTTGGTCTAGCATTTTGTCTTCTCTGAAAGACATTATGAGCTAAGTACACTCCAGGATGTACATGATTAGACTCTTTCCTTCCCTTTTTAGTCAAGAGTGGCCCTCAGCAAGCTGGAGATACTGGTGGCGGGGGGGGAACCTTCTTTCCTTCAGAGACCTATCAAATAGCTGCTAGGAATGGCTTTCATAGAATAGTAAGGTTGGAAGGGACCTCAAGGATCATCTAGTCCCACCCCCCTGCCATAGGCAGGGACACCTCCCACTAGCACAGGTCACTCAAGGCCTCATCCAACCTGGCCTTGAACACCTCCAGGGAGGGAGCAGCCACAACCTCCCTGGGCAACCTGTGCCAGTGCCTCACCACCCTCACTGGAAAGAACTTCCTCCTAACATCCAGTCTAAATCTTCCCTCTGCCAGTTTAAACCCTTTGCCCCTTGTCCTGTCATTACAAGGACATCATTCAATATTCCTCAGGCCACATTTGGAGTACTGTGCCCAGTTTTGGACACCAGTTTGAGAAAACCATTGACAATCTGGAGAAAGCCTAGCAGAAGATCACCAAGATTTGGTGCATGGTACTAGGAGATGCTCATGGAACAAGGGTTGCTTAGAATCATAGAATGGTAAGGTTAGGGTTTTAATATGGCTTTGCATATGACTGATATGGATGTTTCAGTGATGCAAAGTTCATTAAAAAGCCCAAACACCACCCAAAAAATCAACTCCCCTAAAACCCCAACAGCTTTAGCCATGCAACAAAGTATTGAGAGTTCTTAAATTCCATGGCCTTCCAAGCCTCAGGGAGGTATTTTTATCTTTGAGTTGCTCTAGCTCAATAGCAAAGATTCTTGTTCCAGCAATATTAAGTATCCTGTCTAGTGTTGTTGATGGAAATGGAGTTTTGACCTCTGTTACAAAGCTTCTCTTAGAGCTTAGCTCTTCTGGTTTGCTTCCCCCCCCCCTTACTATTCCCTTCTGCAGTGTTATCCTGAGATGTTCTTTGTCCTGTTGTCAGTCCAATCATTTTTGCCATTATTACTGATCCTAGATGATCCTATTGCTTTCTTTAGCTTCACTTCTGGATTTTTACAGGAGGATGAAGTGATTCTATTATGGTTATACTTCAAAGTATTAAAATAATGATTCAGAAACTAGATAGCTAAGCTGTTTTCAGTAACTGCACCATAAAAATCTTTAACAGAAGTGCTCAAATTAGAGTGAGGCAACTGCATCTTAAAATTGAAGTTGTTTACTTAATGAAGTACCAGAACTACAAAACCATAACTTTGCTAGAAACAGCAACCAGGATGTCTTCACCAGATATATGCAACCTACTTCTTTTCAAATTTTTAAACCACTCCATCTAGCAGGAAACACTCTACAATTTTAGCATTTTGTTTTGAATACAAATGGCTACAAAATATCAGAGAGTAATAGAAAATGGGAGGGAAAATCAAAGAGACAAATGAAAGTCAAGTTTATTAAATAAATAATGCATTCTAAGCTTGACTATTGCATGTGTGTTGTAATGATAGAGAGCTGCTTTCTCTCACAGAGTGTTAGCCACTGGGCACTTGATCATTCTAATTCAGAATCCCACTCAGTACTTTCAGAAAGTCTCTTTGCTGCCTTTGGATAAATCAATTATTCTTTTGCTTTGTCATAAACAAAGTAAACTCAGCATTGTGATATTTAGAAAGACATGTACTTTGGAATACTCTTGATAGCTTTAATCCTGTTCTGTTTGACAGCAGAGAAGTCCTCAAGGTGATTTAGGGGACAGTTAGATGTGCAGTACTTTAAAGAGCACAACATTACTCAGAATGGATGTGGAAAGACTCAGCTAAATAAACTGCCTTAAGAGGTAGTAATTTATTTATACAAACTCATATAAATTTGGCTACCTAACAAAATATATGTATCCAATTTGCAGATGATTCTCTCATCTCCACGCTGTATAGCTGCAAGGTGCAGACATATAAAAAGTTGTAAACTCTAATGAGCTGGGTAGCAGTTGTGGGCCAGGTCCATGGTGATGGGTTGCTGTTAAGGAACATAGGCTCACTAGATCAGTAAGACTGATCTCATGAGAGCTCAGAGGGGTGCAAGCAAGCAGTGCAGAGTCTAGTTGGAAGCCTGTAGCTAGCGGTGTTCTCCAGGGGTTGGTAGTGGGTCTAGTCTTGTTTGATATCTTCATCAGTGTCCTGGATGAAGGGAAGGAACGTGCTCTTGGCAAGTTTGCTGTTGATACAAAGTTGAGAGGAGCTGCAGACTTGTCTGAAGTGTGTGCTGCCATTCCATAGGACCTGGGCAGGCTGGAGAGCTGGCCAAAGGGAAACCTTCTCTGGAGAGTTTAAACAGCCTGGAAGTCTTTCTGCGCAACCTCATCTAGACAAACCAGGTTTAGCAGGGAGTTTGGACTAAATGATCTCCAGAGGTCCTTCCAAGCCCCCACCATTGTGTGACTTCAGAGAGCACAGCATGGAAATAAACTATAAGCCATCAAGTGTCTGTTAAGTAGAAAATTGCTTCAACAACAAATGGTGACACATCCAGTACTGCTGTTGGTAAACTCTTCAAATCTGCAAAACACCTAACGTGCTAAAAAACAGGTAGAGAAAAGCACTGCTTAAAAATTCCAACCAAACCCAGCTCTATGAAAGCCTCAACAGTGCTCATGCCAGGAAAATCAGCTAGGTAATCTTAATTTCTATGTTTAATTATATTATGGGATTATATCTGTGTCCACTGGGCTGCTACATAAAACTGTGTTGATTGTTAAAGTTTTTGAGTCCACTGCAAAGACTGTGCTCAGTTACTCCAAACCTGTGGCTATGTTTTCACCCTTTCCCTACCTTTTCCCTCCACCCCCTTCCTGCCAAATGGTATTAATGTAAATTCTAGCAAATGTAGCTTGAATTAGCCCATAGAAAACTGAACCTGAAACAGTGAACAAGACAGGAAATAGAGAGCTGATACTTTTTTTTTTTTGTTTGTTTGTCATATTAAAAGGGAGAAATGATTTAGATTTGGTAGTAGAGAAGTCCTTGCTGCAATGGCAATTTTAGTACTGACCCATTTAGTACTGAGCACTTCAGCCAGCTAACTGGCCTTTATAGCTAAATTGGTAAGCATGAGTGCAATAAATCAGGGAGGTCCTTTTCAGTGAAGTGGAGACTATCAGTGCTTAATATCTACAGAAAGATGAGGAGCTGAGAAAGTATCACTTCATCATGGAGCACATGTATCACTGTCACACACGAAAAATTGTTCATGGATTTCTCCAGAACTGAATCAATTCAACTCCCGAGCAAAGAAGTTCATAAATTATGAGACAGTGCCAAAATGCAAAGCTGTTATTAAAAAATCAGGACCCTGTCTCAGACTACCTCATGCATGCAGTACAGCAAATAAATAACACTGATCTTGACCTGGATGAGAGGGGGGGGAAAAAACTAATCAATAGTCCTTATTTCAATAACTTTTGGGCACACTTATTTGTAAGTCACATGTGACTATAGGGAGTTTCTTCAAACAGAAAGAAAAATATCTGGCTCAGATTGCTTTTGCTGGAAAAAAGTGTTGTGTGAAATATCTCTAATCTTTCAAATGAAGAACTGTTAGCATATTTGTGGAAAGTACAACCTATTGTTACTAATTCATAGATTCCAAAATTATACCATTATTAATTGGAAGTCTGTGCTCCAAAAAGCTTGCTTTCTAGGTTCTCAAATAAATCAGAAAAGGCAAACTTTATAATAAATGAGGAAGTCAGATCTTATGTGACTGTGAGCTAGCAGAGGATTTGATTTCCTACTGATAGTCTGTAGCTCTCTGTTCTGTGAGCTTATTTCACAGAATCACAGAATTAATCAGGTTGGAAAAGACATTCAAGATCATTGAGTCCAACCTATCACCTAACCCTTCTAGTTAACTAAACTGTGGCAATAATTGCCTCACTCAGCCTCCTCTTAAACACCTCCAGGGATGGTGACTCCACCACCTCCCTGGGCAGCCCATTCCAATGCCAATCATTCTTTCTGTGATGGATTTCTTCCTAATATCCAGCCTGAACCTACCCTGGTGCAGTTTGAGGCTNATTTTTATCTATATCACTCATTACATGTGGGAAAGAAAATAGAACCTACATGTGTTAATTTTGCTGGAAGAGTATTTGTTCTTAGGTTTCCATGGACATAATTCCATTGGTGCATTATGAATTCATAATTTTTGTCACTCATGTCTTATAAGAATTTAGGTTCCTTTTATCTAGAATTCTCAGATCTGGGTGGGTATGTCCTGTTTGCATGGTTCCTGGAGGCAAGAGTGAATGGGAAGTGGATGGATGCAAAATGCACCAGTTGAACAGAGAGACATGAGAGATTGAGACATTTCCTTTTATTATGTTGGTTCAAGACAGAAGATTTTTGCTCTTCAATTAAGATTTCTTAGATTGCCTTAGAGATTTACACAATAAAGGCTTTATTCTTAAACTAGGAAAGGTGGTTGGCTACTTAGTAAACATCTCTTGCTTAAATAAAATATACATTTTATATAAGATATATCTTAAGTGCTTTGCTTCACCTTTCAAGAGTGCAGAGAATGGAACTGGGACAAGACCTGATTGTACAGATAGAAGAAAAGTACTCAAGGTTTGAAGGCCTCTGGTTCTCAGCAGAAGCCTCAAGTGAGAGTCAGTTGTGGAAATAGTTGTGTTATATAAAAGTCTGAGTACTTATTCACAGATAGTGAATGAAATTCTTTATAGGTCTCTCAATATTTCTCTCTTATTTTTTTTTTTCCCCCCACCCCTGGATCCTTGGACAGGCAAAGAAAGAGATGGAGAGTTCCTGCAAATAGCAGGCTGCACAACTGTTAAATCTTTACTTGACACAACCACTGCAGACCCTGTTTTTATAGGTTTTTTATTTAAAATAACTTTCTACAGACCTGAGATATTTCCTGACTCTGACTTTACCTTTCATGACAATCAAAAATTGAAGGAAAAGGGGTAGGAGATTAGCACTGGACTATCAGCTGCTATTGGTACAAGAATAATAGGTAATTGGCAATAGGTTGGACTTGATGATTTTGAGGGTCTGTTCCAACCTGGTTAATTCTGGGAATCTGTAATATTGAAGACTATTTGATCCTAGAGTTTTGTGTTTTAATGGTGTGAGTGGAAACAACAACATAAATGTCTCCTGGTCCAGAACCTAGGTCCCACTTACCCTGAATGGAACAGCCAAAATTTGTGGTTAGACTGTGTAGTTAACTGCAGAGATGAACTTCATAGGGAATACCATAAGGAGTTACTAATTGCTATTAATAATGTGCCACAAATAAGGCACTGGAAATGGAAGGCAACAAATTATTGAATAGCTCTTTCCTAAATGAGAGGTAAATAATTCAGGACTCCTTTTTGAAGGAGCAGGTGATCAGATAAGTCTATATCAGAAAGTATAAATAGAAAAAGCAGGGAATTAAAGGCTATCACTAACTCAATTACAACATCTGCAAACATTGAATAATGACTTTGCAGTATTAATTTTTTTTTTTTTTTTTTAACACAGTGGTTTGGGCAATGCTCTTGTGTATGTGCCATTACTGAAGGCATGCAATGTGGTCTAGTAGATAAGGCACTGAGCTCAGCAGGGGTGGCCAGAGTATAATCCAGGCTCAACATTAACATTGAGTAAAGCTATTCAGCTGTGAATGCTGCTGTTCTTGTAACCCACAGCCTAAGGGTTCAGTTGAATGTGATCCAGGCCTAGTTTGGTGCATGACAGCTTTGTGACTGAGGCTCAGTTTTACTGAAAAAAAAAAAATTCTTCTCAATAAATAAGGAAATATGTGAACTAAAGCTGTGCAAGATAAGAAAAGTAAAAACACAAAGAGAAGTGCAGGATCTGAGATGGTAGCAGCCAGCAGCTCAAGGGTGCCAGAGAAAAGTACTGATATGGAGAAGCATAAAACAAAACAAAGGAGAGCATTAGAAGACAGCAACTTAGCAATACTAAGAGTCAGTTTAGAGGAAGCAGATCCAACTCTTCCCCACTGTCCTAACAATTGCTTGGCTGGGAGAGCTTCATCAACTGCATGTGTCCTCACTTGAGGCAAGCCTAGGTCAGGTTAATGTTATGCTATTTGTTTGTTAGTCCTTGCTATCTGCTATGTTAGTCAAGAAATGATTATCTGAGTAATCTTAAATTGTGTACATTCTATGTGCAAGGTAAAAGCTGTCCAAATAAAAGTGATTTTTATGCAGCAGAGCTATGCACAGTCCCACCTCCTTGTCTCACTGATACCACTTAGCGATGCGGTGTTACCACCCAATAAGAAAGGGGCCAAGCTCTTAGCTGGGCTCTGCTTTGCTGTGGTTCAGATAAGTAAACGAAGCAAAAATATTAATGCTATTAATTGTTCAGATATTTTATAGGCAGCTAGGAAAAAAATGATTTCTCTTCCTGAAAGGAATGATGCTTTCCTCAGGGATGACAGGCAAGGCTGGTCAGACATTAGCAATGAGAATCAATGTATATGATGAGTGGTTTAAAGAGGAACCTGGAGATGAAATTAGAAATTGTTGCACAAATAACATGTGAGTGGCACAGACATTTATTTTTTAGCACCTATATCTAATATATTTGATAGCCCAGGTCCCTTTTGTTGTTGTTGTAGACTATATAGTGCAAAAACATGCTGTATTAACCATTTTATGCTCTCGACAACATAAAGCAGTATTTGTGCTGAGGAAATAAAAAGGACTTTGTGTGTAAGACAACTTTGTGTGTAATAAATTCAGCACATTAAATCTGGCAGCAGCAGATCACAAGAAGCAGAATTCCCACAGAGATGCAGAAAGATGCTCCATGTGAGTTTTTGCTCATCTTCTCACTCGGTGATAAAAAGAAATTGCTCAGCTCTATTTTAACCCTGAATATTCTCATTTCCATAACAAAATATTGGCAACTCCTTTATATAATCTTTATCCTGTGATATTAAGATTACTTATCCAAAATGAATGCCTGCCAGACTCATATGACACTCATATAAGATTATAGGCTTCCATGTGATTCATCATTTTTCATCTTTTATTCTTTCTGTAAAAATATTGATTTTTTTTTTTCTCCCCTGTATACTGATATATTCTAAGTATTTACTGAAAATCTAACTGCTAGCAACTTAATCTTCCTTTTCTGTCACTACAGTGGTTTAAGAGGTCTATAACACACTTTAACACATCCAATCTAATGCAATTTTTATCACTGTAAAATAGAAGTGGTAAAACTTTTCCTTTTCTGATTCCTTTTCTGGTGAAACAGTAGACATTCATAAGTTCACAAAGATTTGCATTTTAAAATGAGAAGTTTGATGTACAAAAGTCTCTCAAAGAGCCTGATTTGTAGAGTCTCAGAGGCACCAACTCCAAAAAGCTGGGTTGGGATATGTTACCAGCTCAAGTAATGAAGGATTGCAGGCTCTCCTATTCAAGTAATAAGAATGAAGATATTCTTTTTCCATAGCACTGTGAACAGGGAATCTACATGCAGCAGGAATTAATGAGTTCTAAGGGTTATCAGACCTCATCGAGGTGAACATGGTTTGTTAACATCATCTACTCAGATCTTGGTCCCAGCAGATAAAATGAAGACTCAGAGTAATTATTTGACTGTGAAAAGAGCTTTATCTCCCTTAATGAATCTGAGAATTTAATGTTTTGAAACTATTTCAAGAAGCTATATACAAAGTGTAATCTGGATATTAATTCTGGGTTTATGACCTTTTACTAAGTGTTTTCTCTTTTACCATTGTTGGAGATGAGATCATAGAATCATAGAATGGTAAGGTTGGAAGGAGACCTCAAGGATCATCCAGTTCCAACCCCCTGCCATAGGCAGGGACACCTCCCACTAGCACAGGTCACTCAAGGCCTCATCCAGCCTGGCCTTGAACACCTCCAGGGAGGGAGCAGCCACAACCTCCCTGGGCAACCTGTGCCAGTGCCTCACCACCCTCACTGGAAAAAACTTCCTCCTAACATCCAGTTTCAATCTCCCCTCTGCCAGTTCAAACCCATTGCCCCTTGTCCTGTCATTGCAAGACTTTGTCAATAGTCCCTCCCCAGCCTTCCTGTAGGCCCCCTTCAGATACTGGAAGGCTACTCTAAGGTCTCCTCAAAGCCTTCTCTTCTCCAGGTTGCAGAGCCCCAACTCTCTCAGCCTGTCCTCACAGCAGAGCTGCTGCAGCCCTCTGAGCATCTTTGTGGCCCTCCTCTGGACCCGCTCCAACACTTCCACATCCTTGCTGTGCTGGGGGCTGCAGAACTGCACACAGGACTCCAGATAAACACCTACACGTTGGAGCTCCTGGAATAAAACTGGAAAACCATGTGAATTACTTTTTTATTGTGGCTTACTAAACAACTATGTTGATGTGGAATTAGTCAGAAAGTTAGTGTAGGGAAGCTAATTATGGTAGGCCAAAAATGATATAAAAGTTTTATCTTTAATATCTTATTTCATCAAATGAGCTACTAAGGAGCATAAGAGACACAATGAAGAACTATTCCACTGATTTTTCTTCATCATTATTATGTCACACCTCTATCCAAGTGTCATGTTGTGTGCTGTTCAGATCACACAATATGCTGTTTGTAGGTACAAAAAGAAATCTGATTTAATATACTCATTGATTGTTTTCTTAATGTATATTTCTCTGTACTACTCAAAATCTTGCATTTGTTTTTGATGAGAAGTGATGTGCATGGTAACCATTTGATCTGTGATGTCTGAACTATAAACAATTGCCAGATACTTATAAACTGTTCTACTTTATCTACTGCTGGAGAGCTGTGCAGGAGCCTTCCCCTCCCCCTCCCCTAATTATCTATAGACCAAGAGTTAAGTGGTCATTATATCCATAAGCAACTGTCCTTGTGCACTAAATCAGCAAACTCAGAGTTACTAAAAAAATCCTCAGAAGTCCTTAATGATACATGTAAAAGTGTAGAGTAGACTCAGTTTTACCAAATCAAATTCCTAGGTGCCTTCATTTCTTTGCAACTAAAGAACTGCTACCCTCACAGCAGAGTTGTGTGCTTGTTACTTGTCTCTCTCCTACGCCTGTCTGAAATTTACAGCTCAGCCATCCCTAAGCCTAAATTCCTTGAAAGGCCTGAAATTGACAGCTTGGCTTGCAACGTACATATACTGACAGTGCAGATCCTGTCAAAAAAGAAAAAAACCCTGCTGAGACTGATGCTTCTCAGCCTTAATAGGATAAAACCAAGAGCCTTGGATTTACTGGCTCCCTTGAGGAATTTCAGACCCTTCTGTTCTACAAGGCTGCCCTTCAACTAGCTGTTAGGCAAGGACCACCCCATCTCTGCATTTGTAGTCAGGTTATATATGAGGGGTTTAATATTCCTGATCCCTCTTTGTCAGACTATACATATCAGTAGCCAATGGCTGTGGATACACAAAACAATATGAGCCTCACCATCCCAGCTTCAGGGTCTTAATTAGTGGGACTTCATAACATGTTTACCAATATTCCTTTTTTACAGCCATTTGAAACAGGTGTGGAAACAAACTACTTAGCAAAGCATTTGCTTAAGATAGGGACTGAAATATTTTACTTTTATCCAGCCAACTGAGATAGCTTTTCTATACTTATGAGTCCTTCTATTTTGGAGCAAGAAACTCTTTTGTTTTTTTNAACTGCCACATCTTTTATTTGTGGTGCCCAACGTGGGGCTCAATTAAATTTGATTTATTGCTAATTAAGTCTGGAAGTTAAGATGAAGCTGTTTTACTTTTTATTTTCTACTTGTTACCTAGTAGTGGTGTGGTATATCTACTGTTGGTTGACAGCAAAGATTGGTTCCTTTCTGATTGATTTAATGTGGAGAAAGAATGTTTTGGAATTATGGAGACTATCTTCTTGGCTGGGTTGGCTTTAATATCACTGAAACTATTACCAGATCTGCTTTTAATACGTCAGGAAATGTTACAAGTCCTTTTTCACCCAACCATCACTCAAGGCTTCCTAAGATCTGTACTCAAAAGCATGTCCTGAATTCTGAAAACTCTGGAGAAAAGGAGCAGGCTTTGACCACAATACCTGCAAGTGGTTACAGAGCCAGCTCCGCTGGAGGCAGCAGGAATAACCATACAAATAATCAAACTGTGGATTCAGTCTTGAGGCTGGTTAAATAAACATGCACAGATGTCCTGCTTAGCAGAAGGAAGCTGAATGATAACTACATCTTTCTGCCTGAAAGAATACAAGAATATAAAGGGAGTCATGATTTGAAAGGAGAGAAAACAGCAAAGAAAGTGTGAGAGAAGCAAAGAAAACACATAATTTTGATTTAAGCCAAGAGCCCACAGTTGCATGTAATTTTAACACAATTTGTTCAATTGGCCTTGATTAATGGCTTTCATAATTATTTTAGACTCACTCACAACAGCTGTAAACACTTTGTTTCTTCATGAGAATGTGCACTCTGCACCTGTTTGGATAAGATTAAACTTTATTAGTCTTTTAATAAATGGTGTTAACCTTATCAATCATTTGGAATATATATGGCCCCGTTAATAATTATAGCATCAAATACAATTCTGTCCTCACACTGAAGCATTAAAAGGATGAAATATATATATCATTTTGCAAAAGGCTTTAGTGCTTCTTCACAAGGCTCCATTATTTTTAATCCACAGATGGCTAAGGCCAGATTTCTCTTCCTAACTAACTAATGCAGCTGAATTTTTTTTTTTTTCCTTCTGGAAAAGTCCTTCAAGAAATATCCATGAAGTGGTTTGGATTTCTTTGGGTTTCTAAAAATTGATAAAAACAGAAAAACAAAAAACAAGCAAACAAAACCCAAAACATAGATCTCTACAACCTCCAATAAGTACTTTTGATGATCTGATGCTTTATTCTGACAGAACAAATGATAGAATGTCTGGGTCTGGAAGACACCTCAAAAGATCATCTGGTGCAGCCCCCCCTGCCAGGGCAGGATCACCTAGAGCAGATCACATATACCTGAACACTTAAACTGTAAAAGTCACAGTCTATGGCCACACAATGCTATTGTCAGATTCATCTGGGAGACGAATTCCAGATGCTCTCAGCATTCTGCAGTGATTTAGAATACTTGAATATATAAATAACTTATACTGTTGTGTTATCACTCACATATGATGATGATGATGAAAAAAATCCTGTATTCCTTGTAAGGGTTTTATTGAACCCATTTAGTACCCTCTTAACCCAGGGGTACCCCATGTGTTTCAGAATCTGGGGCTTTTTTCTTGTGCCTTCCACTGTCTTCAGTGAAAGCTTCAGGCTACAATTTGAACTCTGGCCTTCACACTGTGCAAGAACTCAAATCAACCAACTGGGATCAAACATTACCTGCAAACATGTGTTTACCTGGAGGTGGAAATGACCCACTGAGGCTGAAAAAAAGGGATAATGCCAATGTAGAGTGAGGTGATTTGTAGTGACACAAGCTCAACTAGGCAGGCAATTCTTGTTACATACAAACCGGCATGGCATTTATTTGGCTTTCACTGTGATGAGACATAGCTCTACAGAATATCTCAGTAAATCACTGATGCCTGTCTAAGGTAAACAAATTACCTTTTCCTTTACTATGAGGAGAAATGTAACATGTGGCAAACATTTTAGGAAGTTACTACAGAATTTCTGAAGCAGCATAAATTGTTTATCACACCAAATGTTATTTGTATGTGGCCCGATGCGTTCCCAGCCTTTAATTGCGTGCTGAAATGTCAGCAACCACATGGATAATGATCTGGAAATACTTAAAACTGGTAACTAACTAACCCAGACTTTATAGCAATGTAACTGCACAGACCTTAATAGTCCTAATTTTTAGAATTTAAGTATGTGTTCATGTTTAGAGAGTCAAGTATATTCACTGACCATAGCCTCGTAAAAGCTGTATTTAATTGGTTAGCTAGAGTAAAAATGAGGGCAATTGATTTATTGAAATCAGCAGTTGAAAACACTACATTAAAAAGATATGGTAAAAAAAAAAAAGTAGTATGTTAGTATGTTGTTATTATGTTTTTGGTTTTTTTGTGGTTTTTTGTGGGTTTTTTTGTAGAAGATGACATAAGTAAATCATATTATGGTAAGGTTGGAAGGGACCTCAAAGCTCATCTAACCCCCTGTCATAGGTCAAATACACCCCCTGTCAAAGTTTCAAATAGTATTTAAAATATTATCTAGCTGATTTTTATAATTCTTTTAGGTTGTTCAGGTTCAGTGCCTGGGTCAGACTGGTACACTATGTTGTGTTGATTCCTTCTCTTGTATATAGNTCTGGACTTGCTCCAACACTTCCATGTCCTTCCTGTGCTGGGGGGCTGCAGAACTGCACACAGTACTCCAGATGTTAAATATCTATAGTGTGAGTACCTTTGCAGTAAATTAGTGACAACTTTATTCCACTATTAGGTGTCCAATTCCAGATGACTGCTAGTTTAAGCAGCTTAGTTAATGTAGCAGAGATTAAAAATCCAGCAGATTAAATCTGTGCAAGGGTGACATGACTGAATGTGAGAGAAGAGCTTACTAACATATACAGAAAATTAAATACATTGAAAGGAGCCTACTGTTGGTGTTACACTGTCTCTGCTAACACAGAAAATAGGTTTTTTCCCCTATAATTTATGATCTGTGATTTAACCCATTCTTGACTACCTGTGTTCCCTGAGTCCTTGGATGGAGAAAGGTCTTATGAGGGTAGAACTGCTACTCTGTTTTCTGAATATGTCAGAACAGATCCAATGTATTAATGATTTGCACAAGGAAAGGAAGTGGTGAAAGTTTCTAGCAAGAGAAATGGTGACCAAAGAATTGTAGACAAGGATTTTTTTTGTGCACTGCTAAAACCCAGTGAGTTTCAATGTTTCTAGGGGAGAAAAGGATAAAGCTCCTGTAAGGAAGGCTGACTCGAAATAGGTTGCAATCATCTTTCAGAGTTTATAATCTGCTTTTTCCTTTACATTTTAAAGAAAAGCTTTTGAGGGATTAAGATGCTGCTGAATGCAATGCAAATCTGTGAACACAGATAATGTGAATGGCAATTGCAAAGTCTGTTGTTCTGCTAATTAGAGGACACCTGGAACTGAAATTTGTAAATTGTGATGGGAAATAGTGTTTCAGCATGAAGTTTTGTTCCAATTGCAGATTAATTTCTGTTCTATGCTTGCATATCCTGGAAAACTTATCTAATGTATTTTTCTTTATCTCTTCAAATACTTAATACAAGACAATATAGAAAATACTTTTCATTAATTTCTGTTAGTAGTTAGACTCTTGCTATCTTTTTGTTGTAAATAGAATTCAAAAGGAAGTTTATCTTCAGTCTCTTCTATTTTCACTATTGCATACTGCAATTTAAATTATAAATCATAACTCTGCAAAGGGTTGTCTATAGTTTCATTCATTGAGGTCTATAGTTTTATTCACTGAGGTCACCAACACTGATAGGTATGAAAGTGAATGAGTGTGAGTCTTGGCAAACCCAAGACATTGCTCTGTAGTTAATTCTCATTTGATTGGTTTGCTGAAGTGTTCAGCTGGGGGTTTTAATTGTTCTTTGCAAGATCTTCTGATTTTAAATACCAATTTATGTTGACCTACTGTGCTTCTTTTTGAAAGCAGGTAATCAGATGAGATATAGCTTCTTTTTTCATAACATTAACAATTAAGATCCTGGAGGGAAGGGGAAAAAAAAATGATTAGGTCAGTGTTTGCACTGTTTCTTTGAAAGGCAATAATGTCCTCTCAGAAGCTGAGGAAAGTGGCTTCCACACAGTCTAATCAGTCTGTCTGTTAGACTAGAAAGGCAGTTGGATGTCTCCAGAAGATCTGTAAGGAGTACCTATTTTTTATCTCAAATGTTTTCCAGCAACAATTACACTGTTGGAAAGGTTTTTCTCAGGCAAATTTCTCAAGTGTTTCGTATTTCAGAACAGCTGAAAAAAATCTGATCCTTTTCTCACTCCATTAATCCTGTTCTCTTCTGCTAGAAAGCAAGTGGGAAAATAGTTTTCCTCAGAAATGTGTTAAAAATCTAGCAAAAAATACATTTTCCTAAGTATGCTCAAGCAATGCAAGATGTTTCAAGGTGAAATAACAGGGAAAGGTTTGAGAACTCTAAACATTTTCCAAAACAGAACTTAAAACAAAATTTTCAGATACTAATTCCTTTTAAATATTGAACTTCTGTACATATTGATATAGTCTTTATTTTGTTTAAAGAAGCAGTGAGCTGATTAAATAGGATACGCATTTGAAACAGAGATATAAGAGGAAATGTTTTCAACCTTTTCTGAAGCTGCAGAAGATAATTCTGTGCTGCAGAATGTAAAGAGATTTCAAAAGGCAGGGAACTCATCAGTTGGAGGTCAGTGATGCACAGCTTCTCCTTTATCTCATTCTCAAAACCAAATGTGAGATGTCATTGCAGCTTCATTCATAAATAGGAAAATTTTGATTTTTAACCTTCTCATGTCTGCCTCAGATCAAAAATGAATCAATATATACCAAAGGCAATGTGGTTGAATGTATACTGCAGTTTGGAATATTCCTGTAAAATAAGCCTAACAGAAAATCTTCTTTCTTGACTTGTCTATTTCTCTTTTATTAATAGAACCATGAATAATTTGTATCCAATATTTCACTCTCTTTAGACTTCAGAATTTGAAAAATGACATCTCAGTGTAGTGCCACATTTGTCCTGTTATAAGGAAAGGTAACTGACAGGCTCTGAGGGCTGCTCTTTGCCTGCTGCTCATTTCTTGTTTCCACCATCAGCACTCGGACAGTGCAGCTTTGGGACTCTAAGATTTCATTAAATACCTTTATTTTTAGTATGTAGGGAAGTTCCTATCTTTCAGCTTTTCATGTGTCACATTTAACTTTATTTCTTAACTGTGCCTGTGACAGGCAGTACTTTTTGTCTGTGTCCTCCTTTTTTTTTTTTTGGCCAAAATTAAGCTGTCTGGGGTTAGATAGCGAAGTAGCAACTCCTGAGGGAGAAAGACAGAGTGTCAGGGAGCCTGAACATTTATGACCCTGGAATCAGAGAGCTTTATCATTTTTTTGGAAGATGTCTCCAAGGGAAACTTGGTCAGTGAAATACTTTACTAAGTGGCTTAGAAAGACAAAAGTTGGGTGAGACTTATGCTTCTTGTTAATGCCCTGATAAATCTGATGAGAAGTTGATACTTGATCTGGGTTATGTGGGAAGATGACTTGTATCGAGATAGGTTTTTATTCGGTAGCACTTGATCTTTATTTTTTCTCTGTTAGAATGTGAGCCAAAAGAGTCTCTTACCTGCTGTCATATGCAGCACAGGATGTATATCACAAATCTGAAGTGGTCTGAAGGGAGTAAGGATTTTCCAATAACCCAGTATATTTGGAGTGATGGAGGGGAGAAGAAAGCTCTAGGGTGGCATAGACAGGGATTTAAGGAAAGGTCTGGAGAGATGCCTTTCTTCCTTAAATGTATTTTCTTAGATATTGCTGGGCTCTGAGCTTTTCCAAAAGCAATATTAATGGGGTGCTTTGCAGTTCACCAACTAAAGTGAAAGTATTTACTTTTGTATAATTCATAGGAAAGACCTTGTGTTCCTTCTTGCAGCAAAATAAACCTGAACTCTGACACTGTCTTATATCTCCCTGTGGTACGTTCACATCTGGAGCAGCTTTCCAATTAGATTGTCATCTTCCATTAAGATACAAGTTTTGATTCTGTCATTATCTCAAATTAATTAACTTGAGAGTCTTTTAATCATCATATTCCTCGAACTCTAAGATCATCATGTTCTTCTTGATCCTTAAAATTGCCTTTGTCTTAATTGTCAGGCTGGAAATTCAAAGCAGGGCTGTATAGTTGATAAAACTTGAATTTTTACCTATGAAATAATTTTATGAGTTTCTGGTGTAGGTGGGGGTTTGCTTAGAACTGTCTTTTGAGGACATTTGCTGCCTTTAAACAATGTGAGCACTTAAAAAATACCCCCCCAATCTTTGTAATTTATCTTCTTACATAACGCATAAAAGCTTCGCTTTCAGTCTCACTTTCTTAGTGTGCAATTAATTTTATTTTTTATTTTTAATCTGCATGTGCATTTTATTTAAGATAATTCCACATTCTGTCTGGGCTGTAATGTGTTAGAGCATCCAATAAAAGGGCAGAATTAGTAGCAGGTGATGAATTCAATTAAGTAGAAGACAAAAAGTGTTAAGACGTCTGACAGGATGCTTCAGTTTTAGGCATAGCAATGAGAAAGACAAAACTAAAACTGGCACCTGAAGTTTGCAAAGCATTAGACATGTGGAGGAACATAAATGAATGAAGGCACAAGATAGGCAAATGAGGGCTGTGTCTTGATGTGCATTGTGAAAAATGAAGCTTTTTCAAGAGAAGAGCTGAAGAAGATTCTGAGAGCGAGAAAGATTACTGAACTTCAGGGCATTTTCAGACTACTTCCTGTCCATAATGTATTACTGATATTTTATGAGATTTTTAGGTTAAGTTTTTCAACCTAACTTTTGCCCAAATTGTCTGACCCTCTAAGTCAGAGGCAGTATAGGTGGAAAAGATCAGTTTTCCTTGTCTGCTGTCCAAAGAAATGACAGAAATGTATCTAGAAAACTCCCCACACCAGTAGGAGAGGATGCAGTTTTCCTCCTCAATTTGCCTTGCTACTGGTAGCATCTATTCTGTTTCTCAGTAGCAGTCTGTTTCTCCACACTACTCATGCTACTTATCTTTAGTGTTCAAAAACAATCTGCATTGATACTGAGAGCTAAACTAAAAATATTTAGTGGGAGTTTGTAATATTGGTAAGTGCAACTCCTACGGCTTTTGTGCTCTGCCTACCTATTTTTTGTCTATCTGATAACTACCTCAGTCCTTGTCTTTTTTTGCATGGTGTATGTTTGTGATTCTTACTGTAGGGAGACCAGGTACAAATGCATGCTGGGCTTGCTACTTGATTGCTTAAGATCTTGGCTAATAAGAGAAAGGGAACAGGCACTGCGTGTTTAAGACACTATGAACACTACATGCAGCACAGCTCATGTGAGCACTCAGCAGCTGATGAGAGAGAGACTTCATTCATATCATGGTGTTCTCAGAGCTGTGTCTGGATGCAGCTTGTGCACCTATGCATAGCCATTACTTCTGCTTGGTTTAGAAACCACACAAATCCATGGCAACGCGTTCATCTTTGAGTTTCAAGTGAAATATCTGTGATCTATTCATGTTTTCCCTTTCTCCCTGACCCGTTCAACACAATCTGACTTTCATGGACATCACAACTTCACTGCTGTGCATGTTCCCCTCACTAGACAAAAGCTTCCCTACAGAAAGGAGGAGATTGAACAGTAGGTGTTTCTTTGAAGTGAATCAGCCTGTGCTCATCGGGCAACTTTACTGCTGAACCTTGAAGGGAATTACTTACTGCTGCTGCAAGGGAATTACTGAGAAGTTTGGTGTACCCTGAGGGTTAAATGCAGCTATCGATGAATGGATGTTTGATCAAGGAGCACTGTGGGTTAGGTCTCTTTTCTCTGAGCCTTAACCTGAGAGGTCAAAGAGAGTTCTGTAGAACTCAAGTATTGCACTCAAGAAGGAGACTGGTTAACAGCATCGAATTACCAGGGAAGGAGATGTAATACAGACAGTGCTGATACTTCAGAGTTCTGCTTGGAAAGGCTTTGCCACCTGCCAAGCATCTGGATAAAAATGATTTGAGAGTAATGAAAGAGGCAGTGCAATGCCAACCACCATAAAAATAATTGAGAAGAGCCCCTTGAAGTTATTTTAAATGTTTCTATTTCTGTTCATGGCTAATGGCAACCACACCTTTCTTGTGTAAATGCCACGGAAAAGGAGGAGCATTCACTGTTTCTCAGGAATATTTGTGAGGAAGTATCAGAGGACAAGTGATAGTTGGTGTGCATGCTTACCAAGTCAGCCTCCACTGCACCTTCCAGGCAGTAGTTCTAAGTCAAATCAAGATAAAATCTATGGATGTACATAAATCATTTAAATTCTTCCCTTGAGAGCAAACTGTTTTATCAAAAGAAGAGTTCATCATAACTGAATTATGCAATGATGGCTTTGTTCTAGCAAAATAGCTTCTTTTTTTACTATGGCAACTATTCTGTGTTCTGGTTGTTTGTGAGTTTGTGGGGGGTTTTTGGTGGTTTGGTTTTGTTTTTAACTCCCCAAAAGGCTAAGAATAATTTCTGCACTGTGTGACACTAAGCCTGCTGCTTTTCTGAAATAAAACAGCTTTTGAGCACAGGAGCCACTGTGCAGCATGAACTTTTAAACGAGGAATGACCTATTTTCCTGTCTGCTACTTCATTTTTACTGCCTAGAGCCACAAAAAGAAACTTAGAGAGGGAGGTATTAGGAAACCTTTCCTGAGGTGGAGTAGCAACCTCATCATTTTATTTGTTGCTTTTCCTGGTAAGGCACAGGGTGAACACTTTCCCTTACTGAAGCTTTGCTTTTACACCAAGTCTTTCTCATTTTGGTCACTCATGTCAACATTTAGTGGTGCTGGGGACAATCAAATTTGCCTTCTGAGCTATGTTATTTCTGGTCTGTTGTTTGGGTAAGATTGTGGAGAAAGGGAAATGAGACTAACGTGTCAGAAATGAGACTGTGGATGGGAAAGGAGCAGTTTGTAAGAACAGCAAGTCAGGGTAAAAACTCAAAGGCATACAAATAAATTAATACATTTATGAGATTGAAAGGATAAAGCACACATCACAAAATATGACTTGGGGATACTGTATACAGATACTGTAGAGAAATAAGCACAGGCATTTAGATAGAAAAATCCCTAGATCAAAGGAAATCTGTTCTGGATCAGATTCTCACAGCCAGTCTGTGTATTTGCACTGCTCTGGAGACAGAATCTCACACTCATTCAACTTCCCTTTACAGCTGGACTGAATTAGCTTTGTAGCATGGAGGAGCCAGGATTTGTGTAGTTCTGGCTCCTTAACCCTGAAGGGCCAAAAATAAGTAAACTATTTGCACAGAAAAGAAGTACTGTGGGATTATGCTGGAGGTTAAAGTGCTCACAGATTCAATGTTGTTATGCAGCCTAAAGCAATTTATTTGATAAAAATATTAGCTTACATTTTGAGAAATAGAAAAAAGAACAGAAGGAAAATGCAGTGGGGCAATGATTTAATAAGCACTAAAAGTGTAGGGAACATTTGTTGACCTGCTGCTACCAAAATTTTATGCCACAGCAGGACACAGAGAAATCAAAATTAACAGTTAAGTACTGTAAATACCCACAAACCCAGAACACTTCTTATACAAAAGAGGCTATTTTTCTGTAGCTACTTTTATAGTTTACCTAGTTTACGTTTACTGTGCTTTAGAGTCCAAGCAAAAAAAACAAAACCAAAAAACAACAATCCATGAAGGACTCACCCACATACACCCCAACATCCTCCCTGCCGTATTTTTCACATGAAATAAATAAATGCCCTTCAAACTGTATTTTGAAATTCCACACACCTTTTGCTTTACAAAATCCTCAATCAGTACATTTGAAGGCAATGTATTGTTGGCATTTTGCTGGTTTTGTACCTCTCTTCTACCAAAAAAATTGTTTTGAGTGGAAATGTCCTTGCCAGTTTAAGTGATGTCTCAAAAGAACAAATGCATCCATCTACAGATTTGAATGGAAGTGTTATATAGAGTTCAAAGTAAACTGAAGGTGATACTAAATTAGTATAAATTGCAAGCAATTACACGTAAGTAAATCAAATTACACCAATTCAATCTGATGCAAGTGAGCAATGACGAAGATCTTAGGTTACAGCTTGCAAATGCAGAGCAAAAGTTACAGAGAGAGTCAGCATTTGAAGTTTGCACAGCTTGTATAACTTTCCAGTGAGTCACATGCTGCAAATTGTGGTTCCAGCCCAGTCCTCAATGGCAAGTACCTACAGTCACAGCAGTGTGAACTGCAAAGCATCTACCAGAGTTCAGAAAGCTGCAGATGTGTGCTTCTCCAGAGTCTTAGGCTGCCTTCAGGAGTAAGCACAATGATTACTACACTCTTCCAGAAATATGGTATTGTGTTGGGTATAGAATCATAGAATGGTAAGGTTGGAAGGGACCTCAAGGATCATCTAGTTCCAATCCCCTGCCANTAGTGTAGGTGACAAGGTTTTGGTAGTGGGAGTGCTGCAGGGATATCTTGTGTGGAAAGAGGTTGGGAACTTGGGCTGGGCACAGCTGGTTCCAGAACAGACCCATAGCTGAGCCCAGTGGTGAATTTAGTGATATCTCTGGGAAGACATAATTAAGGAAAGGTAGAAAATACCAGAGAGAGAAAGATGAGGCAAGGAAGAGTGGGAAGCAGCAAAGGGAACATCAAGATCGGAGAAGAAAAACTCTAAATCAAGCTCCTCAAAGCATAGGAATGGTTGGTCCAAAGGGCAGAAAGTCAAGCAAGTGCAGATGAGTAAGATCTGCTTACAAGTTCCAATGCTGCATGCCAAAGTCTAAGGAAGTGAAGTGCTGTGCATCTGAGTAAAATCGAGTTACAGATACTTAAGATAGTTTCAGTCTCATGTATATTTGCTTAACTTCCTTTAATGAGTAATTATGAAGATGGAACCATTCTTCTGAGAAGTGAACAATGGAAGGGCAAGATGAGACAGGCACAAGTTTCAGCAAGAAAAATTCCAATAGAATCTAAGGAAAAATTCTTTGCAGTGAAGGTGATGAAAGATCAGACCAGCTTGCAAGAGAAACCGTTGTTTATCTATCCTTGGAGATACCTGAACCTCAGCTGAAATTGACTCTGAGCAACCTGCTCTAACTTCAAAGCCAGCCCTGCTTTGAGCAGGAAGTTGGACTGCACAACCTCCCGAGATTCCTTCCAGCCTAAATTATTCAGCACCACCGTGATGTCTGTCAGATGCTCTGACTCTGGGTGATCACTGAACAGCTTGCTTTCATATAACCAGTTCACAGGAGTGTAGGTAGGAGTGAGGCAAATTTTTACACCCTGAGAGGCAGGTACTGCCTCGTTCCCTATCAGCAATACCTGGGAGAGATGGAAGAGTGACCAGGAGGAGGATATGCTGCTCAGAACAGAGGGAAAGCTTTCTGAGGTAAAGGATCAGGAGCTGTTCCTTTGGTTTGTGATTAGGGGAATTATTTAGGAGTGTTAATCATTACTTCTGTAGGTAATTAGGTCTCTAGAAGGGTGGTTTGGTTTTTTTTTTTGTTTGTCTACTTTTTGATTCAATAAAAATCTCATAATAAGCAACAGGAAAGTGAACTTATTTTTGCAATACAAATTAATTTTTAGAGACTTTTTTAAAAAATCTTTTATCAGTGTATACTTAAATTGTATGAAATGCTTAAAATATAAATATATCAGATTTAAGAAGTTACATTGTCTAAGTACAATGACATTATTGTAAGCAAGTCTTTTCCAGCCCAAATTCTGTATTGAGAGCATTCATGCAGCAGTTCAGAGGAAAATCACTGTATAGTACTTCAGCCCAGCTCTGTGCAAGTTTCACTCTATTATGAATTTGTAAGGCTTTGTGGGTTCAAGAGCAGTCCCTATGTATGATTTTAATGAATGAATACTGCAAGCACATACACAGGAAAACATTCTTAGTTGCAATGAAAGCGCAAGGACTCACTTCTGAAAATGCAAATATCATTATTCCATTATTCTTTTCTATATAATAACCCTGCACTCATCTATCTCTCATTTATTTATTTATTTATAGAATGATAAGGATTAAGAATGCATTACTCTGAAAAGTCTCTATAATTGATAATGTGAATAGTTAGTTCTACACTGACTTCTTCAAAGTATCCCTGCAGTCTTACCCTATTTTTTTTTTTTTTTAATCCCAAACACTAATTGGTAAAAAAAAACAAACTATAGAATTAATTGCTAAAAATGACTTTCATACCAATCTTCAGCAGGGAACCACACAGTGTTATAAGCATTAAGGGATAACAACTGGAAGTCATTTGAACCCACCCTTTCTCAGGGTGAGCCCAGCTGGAGGCATAGGCTTGCAACATGTACTGTGTCTTTAATGAGATGGGGCAGGAGTATTGTGATCAATAACCCTGTGTCAAATGTCACTGTATCAAAGCACAACATCCTTAAAGTGCTTTCAGAATTCAGGTTTGGCTATCCCAAGTGACAGTGTGCATGCATCTTGCTGATTTTTTCATGGGCCCATCCCCTATCAGTACAGAGCACAGAAGAGAAGGAGAAACAAACGTGCTGCAGATTTCTCTTAGGGTTTCACTTAGGAACAGCTTTGTGCACCTTTTGTGTGAAATTAGGGAGCAAAAGACTACTAAACCAAAAGATGCATGTGGTGCTCAATTAACTTTTGTTAAATTTATTAAGCAGTTCTTCCCTTTTCACTAAGAAAACTGATTGAGAAGAGAGTTCTGTTGAGAAAGGTATCAAAGATTCCCTCTCCCCAGTTCTGCATCTGTGAAGTTAATGATTTATGTTCAGTTAACTTCAGCTGAGGCAAGTTCTGACCCAAAGAAAAAAATAGAAGAGAAGGAAGGTAAACAAGGGAGAGAGAATGAACATTTACATCTTATTCTGCTTTAACAATGCTTCAAACCATTCAAAAATAGAGGAAGATGATACAAACCTCCCACAGTTCTAAATATGTATATAGGTTTGAATTTAAATGGGTACTATTTTTTGCAAGACCACTGAATTTTTTCAGCTGCCATAACAATCTGTTGTTCTCCTGTGTAAGGATTTATTTCTACTCTACAAACAAAAAACTCCAAATGCAGTTTTGGGTTCAGAGATAACTACACTTATGCTAAAATATATGTAAGCTGCTGCTTACGTGATGGCTGTTCTCTGATGTGTGTTCCCTGCAGCTTTGTGCATTTCTTATTCTCTCAGGTAGTTGAATCTTCTTCCATCTCTCAATGTAGAAAACACAAAACATGTTATAAAGGTGCATTTTAAAAACCCATAACTTTGACATATGTTGCTTTTTTCCATGCGTCCAACACTTCTATGCCAATAAAAGTTTGGAAGTGTCTGTCATTGAAAAATGAAGGGGAAAAAGATAATTTCTTAATTTTTTTTTTACTCATTAAAGTTGTACTTCAGATCTTGTTGGAATCAAAGCACTTTTGGACAGCCATTGATGTGAAGGGGAAAGAGTTTGATGTTTTCAGTAGGGTTCTGTAAGGTCTTGTTGCAAGACGGAACTCAGCCACAGGTAAGGTCCGTGGCTGAGATACATAACAGGGCAGAGCAGTGTGTAAGAACAGTGGGGTTTTGTTGTTTTCAATCCTGCCACAGTTTGCTATCTAGCCTGGGGCAAATCACCTAGTTTCACTGTCTGATTCAATGTATTTATAAGTTGGAATAGTTTCCACACTGTTTATATGTGCGGTAACTAATCTATCAGGTACCAAACTTCAACTTGTTTGTGGCATTGTATCCTGTGTTAACTCTCACTCTTCCATCACTGCTCTATCCTGACTACAAAAGGCATTCTGAAATAGTGTTCCTAATGGCTTCTGTTTTCTATAGATTGTTTTTGTCAGAGCTAATCCTTTCCACTTCTCCTGTTCCTCCCTAAAACTGATCTCTGTTCTTCAGCCTGCAAACATAAGTAAAAAAAGAAAGACTAAGATGATGAGCATTAACTACATCAACAAGTTTGGCTTTTTCCATATTTTGTAGCACCTCTTTAGACTTAGAATCATAGAATGCTAAGGTTGGAAGGGACCTCAAGGATCATCTAGTTCCAATCCCCTGCCATAGGCAGGANAGGTTATAAAATGTTGGGATTTTTATATTTTTAAAACCTTTTTTCTCTCTCTCTCTCTTTTTTTTTTTTTCTGTTAAGCCATACAGGGCATCATTCGTGGCCTGAGTAGTCTTTGGTAGTTTATAAACTTTTTGGTGGTACTCTAGTTGTTCTGCCTTTTTGATGTTGCTATTTGCCAGTCAGATCACGAGAGTGTGTACAGAGACATACTCTAAGTCTGCTTGCTCATATTGAAGAGGCATAGTCACTGCAACCATCATATACTGGAGGTGTCTTTGTATTACTTTTATTGTGTTATAAGTAAAAGAGGCAAAAAAAGGAGCATAGGCTTGTGACTAACTGGGCATTTTGAAGCTCAGGGTAGAGAAACTGATTTGTCTTTCTCAGCATTTTGTGCACCCACACACAGGGAAGCCACAACCTTCTCAATTCCTTGGGGCAAGAGTCTGTCATTTTTGATTGTTTGGAATATAATAAATGCTTCCACAGCAAAATTTTAATTGTCTTTCCCTGTATATAATAAATCATATTACTCCATGTGAGCTTTTTCAAAGCAACTTTTTAAAAATGTGTGTTTGCTATCAGTTTTCATGGGAAGTGATAAAGTAGTTATTAGTCTGTGAGCATCTGGTAATGCTGCCACACACAAACATAAAATCCACATTAGCAGCTCCCACTTTTTTTTTTCTAACATTTCTAACTTCTGAAACATCTGCTTGAGCTATTTTTCTCCTTCCATCTCAACCGATCCATTGAGCTAGAGAGAGGTGAGCAAGCAGCTTGAGACTTCAGTTTGAAATATATTAAATAGGAAAAGCTCAAAGGGGAAACATCTGCTAAAGAGAAAATATCTGTGCAGGGTTGCAAGGCAGAATTTAAAGACTGAGAAACAGGAGAAGGAAAGATTCAAATAGTATTTAAAATACTATCTAGCTGATTTTTATAGTTCTTTTAGGTTGTTCAGGTTCAGTGCCTGGGTCAGACTGGTACACTATGTTGTGTTGATTCCTTCTCTTGTATATAGAAGCATGGAATCATAGAATGGTAAGGTTGGAAGGGACCTCAAGGATCACCTAGTTCCAACCCCCTGCCATAGGCAGGGACCCCTCCCACTAGCACAGGTCCCTCAAGGCCTCCTCCAACCTGGCCTTGAAGACCTCCAGGGAGGGAGCAGCCACAACCTCCCTGGGCAACCTGTGCCAGTGTCTCACCACCCTCACTGTAAAAACTTCCTCCTAACATCCAGTTTAAATCTCCCCTTCTGCCAGTTTAAACCCATATATGTCTGTATTACTTCTGACTTGAAAGCAGACATTATCTAAATTGAATAGCACCCAGTTAGTTTCAGAGCTATCATTCATTTATTGCTGTGACACAGGGGAGAAACCATGAGATAATCTCGTACAAGAAATCAAGCTGCCTCCAGTTCTAATCAAATCTGTTACACTTCAGAGCATCTGTACATAAGCAGTCCCATAGCATCTTGCCAAGTTATCCACCCAAATCTACAAAGGGGATGTGCAAAAGATGGGCATGTGAGCCTATGTGAATTCCTACAGTCTGACCACAGCAGCAAATATTCACTGAACATATACAGAGAGAAAAACACTGCTGCTTGTTCAGTCCTTGGCATATGAAACAAGAGGTTCAGTGAGTGACTGCAAGATTATAGATCCTTGTAATATGGGTGATCTGGAAGAAATTCTATAATAGATTGCCAAGGGAATTGTTTTTATTTTTACAGAAAGAAGGAAGTAAAGTTAAAAAAAAAATTAAAAAAATTCTAATCCTGACTCCTCTGAGGCTGGCCCTATCCAGATGTTTCAATTTGAGGACTGATCTATGAAAGAAAACTTTAATTGTTCTTTTTGGTCAGAATCTGTTGAGAAAGTACATGAAAAGGCAAAATTGTGGCTGNATAAACTATTTTCAAGACCATAAAGTCATCTAATACTTAGCATCATTCAAGTATCTTTAAACCTGGGATCCCTGAGCATGGTAAAAAAGCAACCATCATTAGCAAAAGAGGGGCAGAAAATACTTGGAGTCATTTGTAATACCCTAGATTGTCTTAAACTTGCTTTTCCACCTTTTCTTTGAGAGTTTGGTAACTCCAGTGATTCTTTCTGGCTCATTTATAGGTGAGATAAGCCAGACAGAGAGGAGAAACCACATGTGGGATAGGTAATGTCAAATTCCATAAGCAGCAGTACCTACAGTCTGTGGGCTGTGAGGACTTTGCTAGCTATTAACAGAAGCCATTAGATTAGCTGAGATTGGCAAGCAGAGAACATATGTTGCTCACCTGTATTTCTTTTGAAGTGCTGTCCATGGAGGATTGCAGATCACTCCTTTTTAGAAATTCATGTTCTTTGCTAAAAAAACTGAGCAAACAGAAAGTACATTAAAAAAACAAAACAAAACAAAACCCAAATCCTAACCAAAAAAAAAAGAAAAAAAAAAAAAAAAAGGAGGGATTCTGGGC
>WBNM01046168.1:30282-72942 GCA_013399055.1 Ramphastos sulfuratus
GTGCGAGAAAAAGAAAAAAAAAAAAAAAAAAAAAAAAAAAAAAAAAAAAAAATTGATTTCCTGAACATCTCAGAGCAGAATGACTTCCAGAGCTGAAAATTAGTGGACAATTTCAGTGATTTATAATACTAGCAGCCAGCTGGTGCTTGTCTCCTGCAGCATAATCACCCAGACAAGGGGTGCAGAATGTATGTGAGGAGATAGGGCTTACTGGCACATTGCAGGAGAGCAAGAAACTCAGGGAGGATGTTGGTGGGGCAGGGTGGAGTGGTAGGAAAGTACAGAGGAAGCCTTGATTAGGAGCATTGGCTCAGGAAGAGCTTGAGGCAGGACTGGGAATGATGCAGAACTGGACAGATGGACACTTACTTGTGGTCCTCCTGGTGTTCAAGATCTCACTTCACTGTCCCACACTTTGAAATGTCCTGCAGCACTGACTTTCAGGGACTCTCAGAGTGAAGGATGCAACAGGATCATGAAGTGCAGTCTGGGGAGAGTAGGGTACTAACGTGGAGAAGCCCAAGTGAACTCCACACTGGTTTGTAGATCCCTTGCAGAGATGTGAGAAGTTTACCTATGGCCAAGGAAACATACCTGTTTTGACCCCACTTTTGATTTAGATTCATAGAGGTGATGTTGAGGACAGCTTGAACAGAAGTATTCCTACCCTGTGAGGAGCAATTCTGCAAGGCAGCTCACTGTGAAACTCTTCCTTTGACAGTAATCACTCCTGCGTTTGACAGTGGCAGGAGGAAGCCTGCTACAAGCATTCACATGCCTTTGCCCTTTATTAAATCAGCTTCCTTCCCCTCTTAAGCCTTTTCTGTGGATACAGTGAAGGCAGTTTCAGGAGTCTAATGTGAGGGAAACCTTATTCCTGTGAGCAGCTTTACAAGAAAGTGGAGAAAATGGTGCAAACTAGCTAGAAATGTGTTAAGAGGCTATGAAGGCACTTTCTTAAAGGTGTAGGAGATGGTTTCTGCTGTAATCAGTTCAGTGATGACTGAGTCAGAACACTGATACTAAAGGAACAGAACCTGCAGCTCCCTGAGTAACTCTACCTTTTCCAGCCAATGGAGAAAGTAAACAACAAATGCATAGGGCAGCTACATGCTGGGCATAGATTTCCCCTAAACTATGCTCACTGGAAAACAGGCTAATATCTTTATGTCTTACCACTTTTAAATTGCCCTTCTTTTTATAAAGCTTAACTGTTATTACTTCAGTACATACAACTTACCACCTTAAAAGAAGTAGTGTTCCTCCTTTGTGCATCTTCATACCTTCTCTGTCACCAAAGGATGTGCTAATTTGGAGAGGAGTTTGTTGTTTTGATGCTTTAAATTCAGTAATCTCTTCATTGGCTGTGCAAGTTAGAGTTTCTAGCACTCGTTTCAGTTAGCTAATTCTACAGCACCAGCAGCCATCTGCTTAATTTTACACAAATGTTTGGATTAAAATTTAAGCCAAGCTTTTTAAGGTCTTCACAGTTACCACTAGACTCCTAGACTGAGGAAGCAGGCTTAGTTTATCCCAGCCTCCTAACTATATATGTTAGAACAAGCAAAACAAGAGGAGCTATGTAAAGCTGGGATATGTATAGAATACATCATGCTAAACAATGATTAGCCACAGAAAGAACCAAACTGAACAGTTTTCAAAATGCAGCAATTTCTCTGGGTTGGTACAAGCAGTTTGATGTTGATGAGAGCAGTTGGTGTGATTTCCTTGAGAGAAATAGTGACACAATTACTCTACACGGGAGTTCTTATTTTGCCTTACCTTTTGAGCCCTTGTAAAGCTCAAGGGATTTGTTAGGGAAAAAGATTTGGATTCCCCTCCCTTGCTTCTAGTTGAGATCATTTTGAACTCGATTCAGGCATGAAAGAAATACTAATCAGTCTTTTAGACTGGAGAGGAACTCCCAGGAGTATAGTATGCATGTAAACTCTCCTATAAATATGAATATCATAACATCTGAGAAAAAAGCTGCATGAGGTAGGCAAGTTTTATTTATTTTTCTTCAAATGTGAAGATGAACAAAAGACTCTGCCTGAAATATTGCCTAGACCTTGGAAAAGTGGCTTTTTAAGCTAATCTTGAGTTGCTGCTAGTGGGGTACATCTTTCTACTGCCTGTGGCTGAAGGATAATTGTTCTAAAATGTCCCTGTCCCCTCACAAGGGTTTTTCTTTCTGTTGTGGTGGAAGTTGTTTTTGGGTTTTTTTTGGTTTGTTTCTTTTTTTCTTTTTTTTCCTCAGCTCTCATGTGAAAGAAGTTTAGTTTTATGGGCCAGAGAGAGGGAGGCAATAAGAGCCAAAGCAGAATGCTCCCCAGAATATTTTAACATGGCACGTGGGTAACTTTCCTCTTTCCTTTAGATAAGCAGGATGGTTTATTTTTCTGAAATCAAAGACAGTGATATTAACCATAGCAACAGCCTCTTTTGGGTCTGTCTCCTCTTCATTGTAGCCAGTAAGTCACAGTCCCTGTAGGAGCAGGAGCTGCACAGAGGCAGGAGACACAGAGCCCTNAAACATCTGAATCTGAAAAGCAAGTTGAAACTGTGGCTTTCTGTGTCCTAGTGCCATCCACTTAACTGGGCAGTGCTGCGACTGCCACCAGTGAGGCTCCACAACTGCATCTGGCTTCACCTCTGAAATAAAAGATTTAAGAGATGAAAATGAAGGAGAAGGTTTTAGTCTATGAATTGGGTTGTGACCAGAGGAAGTCTCTGAATCTGTGCTCTGAAAAGAGGTGATTTTGCTTATCCTCCCATCTAAGAACCTTACTGGCTAAAAGCAACCCTGTCTTTATATGTGCTAGGTGTTTTGGATCCCATTCTGAGATAGCCAAGTCCATGCCTTGGGAAGCTCCATTTCTCTTTCAGAAACATAACTTTGCTGCTGTACTGGTTTTAAACACACAAATCCTTCATTGTCTGCAGTCTTAGGTACCTGATTGTAAAAAGGCAAGCGTTGAGACAAAGAGAACATGAAATATGCATTATGAAATTTTCTAACACATGAGGAAGAGAAACGTTCTTGAATTTGAAGTCAAATTATATTTCATCTAATTTGCATCCAGAAAACAGAAAGCACTAATAATAAATGTGTCAAATTAGTGATGGAAATAGCTATGCAATGTAATGATATAATGATGGTATATAAGTGAAGGTGACCTACCAGTGAATAATGTGGGAAGGAAAGAATGACAAAGTGTTAATTGATGTGTCAAACCCAGTGATGTCAGTCAGTTGCATGGAGGAAGAGAAATTAGTCAGTGTAAATTACGTAGTGACCATCAAAACATGCCAAAAGCAATTTCACATTCCTCAAAGAAGCTGACAGATAAGATATAGGAACAAATTACCAAGGGGGGGAAAAAAAAAAAAAAAAGAGTAAATATACAATATCTGATTTACTGCTTGCTTCAGGTAGCCAGTGATGGTTCACCCAATGATGCCTTTTAATGTCCATTATAAGAAAAAAATATTTACAGCATCTGTGTACCACACTAATCCTCAATTCGGGCTGTGAAGTCTTCACAGCTTCTCTTTAGAGAAAACCAATAAAATCTACAATGTCTGATCCATATCTGACAACATTGAACAGCTACTGAGCAGCTGAAGTGAGATAAAAAAATATGTGTGTATGAATCAGAGTCCAGCAGAAGCTGGGAGCTCTTGGTTCTTTGTAAGAAAAAAAATAAAATAGTAACCTCACTTTATACTTTCTTATAAAGTATATGGCAAAATATGAATGATGGTTTCCTAGGATGAGGTTTTGTCTCACTTGCATTTTGAAGGGACTTCTGTGCCTTTATTGACAGAACTCTGGAAGAAAACACAGACATTGCCTTGTTGATTAAACAGTCAGAGTAGCGTCATGAAATTGCAGTGGGTCATTTGTAAGGGAAAGAGGAACTTGTTATGGGGCTTTGGTCACAGAGGTTATTTTAGAAGCAAAATACAATAGCCTGTTTAGCCTGTGAAGAGGAGACTCAGGGGAGACCTTATTACTGTCTACAACTACCTGAAAGGGTGGTTGTGGCCAGGAGGAGGTTGCTTTCTTTTCTCAGGCAACCAGCACCAGAACAAGAGGACACAGTCTCAAGCTGTGTCAGGGGAAGTTTAGGCTCAAGGTGAGGAGAAAGTTCTTCACTGAGAGAGTCATTCCCCACTGGAATGGGCTGCCCAGGGAGGTGGTGGAGTCACCGTCCCTGGAGGTGTTCAAGGCAGGTTTGGACGTGGCACTTGGTGCCATGGTCTAGTCTTGAGGTCTGTGGTAGTGGGTTGGACTTGATGATCTTTGAGGTCTCTTCCAACCTTGCTGATACTGTGATACAATGTTGGAAAAAAACCCCAAACTAACTACTAAAAAAAAAAAAAAAAACCCAAACCAAATGAAGAAACAAAAAACCCACCACCACCAACAAAAAAACCCCAGAAGAAGCCCCAACAAACAACAACAAAAAAACCACCAAAAAAACCCAAAAACAAAACCAGAAAAACCCACACAAAAAACCCCCAAACAACACCAAAACCTTTTTGGATCATAGTGCCTGAGAATTTTTCCAGTTCTTCTCATACTTGAAACCCTTCTATGTCACTGGCTTAAAATATATGGCCAAATTCTCATTTTTGAGTGATAAGAAGTTGTAAGTTATTTTCTCCACTAGAGGGTACCCAACATATTTCCAATCTTGCATTAGGAAGCATCAGAGGCTAAGAAAATAATTAAAACCAGGTCAAATTAATATGACAATATTTTTTTTTCCCCCCAAAAATACAAGTGCCTTTGCTTTATATAGATTAAAATTTATTTTAATAAATTTATTTCATAAAGTTTAATTTTCTGGAGCAAATAACTTCCTCCAGCTATATAAATTCATGGATATATATATATAGAGAGAGAGAGAGAGAGAGAGAGGGAAAGGGAGATGGACTACATGCAGTTCTGACTTCACTTAATGTCATCATGAGAGAGGACATGTTGGACTGAAATATTCAGTGATGTTTTCTGTGATGTGGATTTTCTCCACATTTGAACTGAGCTGAAAGTTAAGATCTGGTTTTGGACTTAAATCTCCAAAAATCTATGGCGTAGAATTGAATTTAAATATCCTAGGTATGAATTTGCAGAAGTTTATATTTCAATATCTAATTTGGGATGATCTTTAACAACAAAGAAGTCTCAAAGTGTTATCAAAAAAACCTCCAAACTTTGGATTTTCTGTTAGTTCAGTGTGAATCATAGAATGATTTAGGTTGAAAGGGACCTCAAAGATCATCTAGTTCCAACCCCCTGTCATAGGCAGGGACATCTCCCACTAGAACAAGTCTCAGTTTTGTTGCTGTGCAGCTCAGTTTTAAGGTGTTTGAGGGGAAAGAGCCTTTTCATTTCCTTCTTTCAAAAACAAAGGCAAAGTCAAAGCATTTAATAGGCCTTTTATTCAATCCAGGATAATTACCAGTGCTGTATTTCAACACTACCGAAGCAAAACGTGGGACTTAAAAGTGGACAAATTATGAAATAGAAATGCTTTGAAAATTGATTGTTCTTGTTAGTTTAAGCATTTTGTGTTGAAAAAAGAAAATTAAGCAAATTGAAGCACAAACTGAAGTTAACCTCCTTTTAACATTTATTTAGTCATTACTACAGTCAGCTAGGGAAAGAGGTGGATTTATCAACCCTTGGAATCTTTAGCGTGGTGGAGCCTAAAGAGATGGATGTGTTTTCTTGTTCAAGCAGAAGGTAGCCAGCATGATGTAGGAGTTAGTGAATAGGAGTAGAATTTTTTCAGTATATGTTATCATGAGGTCTATGATCAGAGTAGTCCCTTATGGCTGTAGTATAGACTGTGATACATCAGAATCAGTGCATGTTTTACATTGATCTCGGGAAACTATNATACTGGCAGGCTACTCTAAGGTCTCCTGGAAGCCTTCTCTTCTCCAGGCTGCAGAACCCCAACTCTCTCAGCCTGTCCTCATAGCAGAGCTGCTGCAGCCCTCTGAGCATCTTTGTGGCCTCCTCTGGACCCACTCCAACACTTCCATGTCCTTCCTGTGCTGGGGGCTCAGAATACATCACACATCCCATGCATTCTGCTTGGGGGGGGGGGGGGGGGGGAAATCCCAAGAAACTCAGCACAAACAGATTTATTTGGAAATAGTTAATTCTTTTTTTACAAGCAAAACTTCACAGCTGACCCTCCAGCAAAGCTTTGTTAACGGTGTTTGCAGCAATAAACTTATTTTAGATACCTATTTCTGATTTTTATATAGTAAGAGCTGTTGAATTGGACAACCTCCATCAACTGGCCCTCTAGATTCTCTCAGTTCTCCAGAGCAGATGCACTGTGAAAAATGGATGCTGTCAAATTCTTTTTATTCTTATTTGTCCCTGCATTTTATTGTCCTTGACAGTACCACAGAAGACTTGGTTCTTTGGAATAGAAGCAATAGTGACTTTTTAGTAGGTTTTACTTTACTCCTTCCTTCATTAACTAAGGTTGGTGCATACTATTGAAAGACAGATGTGAAAGAAAGGAATAATAATAATAATAAAAAAAGCCTCAACAATTAAATTTCATGTCACTCAGTTGTAAGTTTAGGTCTGATGAGTCTGGCAGAAAATTCCTAAATTTAAGATACTCAGCTATTCAAAGCACTTTACTGCCTAACAAGTTAGTGAAGGAGTCACTACTACTACTTTCAGAGTCTACTACCAAGGAAACATCAACTAAACAACATCCTGGATTTACAGCCCTCTCTTACGATGTACTGAACAATGTACATGCTTAGAAGAAAAATGTACTCTGCTTTTCTTCATCTAAGAAGAAGATGACTTTGTTCCCAGTGAATGTCACCCTGCTCTTACTGCTAAATCACTTGCCTGGATTGATGTTCAGTAATCCAGTTCACCCCAGCACAATACATTAGCACACTGCATTTGGATTATCATCTGAAGCCAAGTTGTCATTTGCATTGTCATGTAACAGCAATTAGTCTTACAAAGAGGGTCTATTTGCATCAATGAGCAGAGGCTTGTATTCCTCACAGGATGATCAGTGACAGAAGATTTAATCCGTGGTGACTGGAAGTCAACAGGTAGGTTGTTGTCTTTGGTTTCTGTGAGAACTGGATTAGGCTGTACAGGTTTTATTGAATAGAGGAAAGCCCCAGAGTTGTTCCTTCTTGAAATTCACTTGCACCCTGGCAAACGTTGCTGAGTTTTATAATTGTGATCCTATAGTCCTTATTCAAGTCTTATATTTATGAAGTCAAAAACTGATGAAACCCCAGATCATGTGTATCAACCCACTTACTGTCATCTCCTTCCTGCAGAAGCACTCGTGGGACACAATTTTAAAATGGGCTTGGTGCTGGTTTAATTAGAGTCTTCTAAAATCTCTGTAGTTACAGATACAAAATTGTAAGCTTTTTAACCCTCTCTTATGTCTCTAAAAATAAAAGAGATGTTTCTAAACTGGCAGAAGGAAGATTTAGACTGGATGTCAGGAGGAAGTTCTTTACAGGGAGGGTGGTGAGACACTGGCACAGGTTGCCCAGGGAGGTTGTGGCTGCTTCCTCCCTAGAGGTGTTCAAGGCCAGGTTGGATGAGGCCTTAAGTGACCTATGCTAGTGGGAGGTGTCCCTGCCTATGGCAGGGGGTTGGAACTAGATGATCCTTGAGGTCCCTTCCAGCCTTACCATTCAATGATTCTATGAAAACCCATAAAGATGAGAATAGCTGTCAGGTATTCCTGCAGTGAGAGAGAGAACTGCCCACAGATTTTTTACACATAGACATTTTATGTCTGTTTCATGCTGACACGCCTCCCAATGTGTTTTGATGCTCTTCTTTCTGAGCATAATAAAGACATCAGAGACCCAAATGATTCCCTGTAAATATTTTCCACTCCATCCCTTCTGGCTCCTTGTTAGTGTTTGAATTCAAAGAGGATCACATTCCACTGCAACCAAAAGCTTTAAGAGCTTGGTCCTAAGTAGCTCTCATCTAGGCATGCTGCTCGGATTTGATCAACATAATCTAGTACCTGTTAGTTGCATTTACCGTTTGTTTTCTCCTTTCTAGGAGACAAATTTTAACTACTGGGTAACATTCTTTTCTTCTGTCCCTTGATTAATTTGCTAGCCAAGTCTCAGGGCTACTGATCTGATACTTGTTTCCTAGCAGAAGCAAATTTGCTTTCAAACCAGGCTCTCTGCCCTTTTGGCAGATATGCCTGAGATTTCCTCTCTATGCTTTGCCAAACTCCACCCAAACTTTCTTTCCTTTCAGGATGTCCCCTGAAGGGTGTATCCTGTAAGTTTTCCTGGCACTTGGCAGTGAGCCAGCACACTGTTGTTTTCCACAAAACCATCCCATTTCACCTTCAACATTTCTTTCTTTTCACATTAACCTCTTCCTGTTGATGGAAGTGCTAAGTACTGTAGCAGTGGGGGGCGATAGTTCATTCAGAGACATTTTTTTCTTCTTGTAGAAAATAAATTTCCTGCAGTTTAGTACTTTATGCATACAATAGAATGACAAATTCTTCTCTAAGGTAAAGCCTGAATCTCATGTATGGGTTTAAATCTTAATATGATCTTTTTTTTTTCTACTAAAAAGTTCTCTTCCTCATATTCAGTTGCTGTGTGTTAACCTTGATTGGCTACCAGGTGCCCATCAATTTGGTTTCTCACTCCTGAGGAGGACAGGGGAGAAAATAATCTGAAAAAACTTCTGGGTTGAGATGGGGATAGGGAGATTGCTCACCAGTCACCATCATGGGCAAAACAGACTTGAGTTTTGGAAGATTAATTTATTGCCAATTAAAAATTGAGTAGGTTTTAGTTTGTTTCTCACTAGCCACTTTCCTTCCACCTCTTCCCACCCTGTTCTTCTCAGGCTCCTTCTCTCTTTCACTGCCAACTCCTTTATCTCCCCCACCCTGAGTGATGCAGGAGGGGTGGAGAATGGGGGTTGCATTCAGTTTGTAACACTTCATCTCTGACACTCCTTCCCCCTCACGCTGTTCCCCTGATCCCACCTCGGGTCCCTCCCACGGGATACTATCCTTCACAAACTGCTTCAGCATAGCTTCTGCCCAGCACCTTGCAGTCCTTCCAGAACTGCTTCAGCATAGATCTCTCCCATGGGGTACAGTCCTTCAGGAATGAACTTCATTCCACTTGAGCCTTCTGCCTTTCACTCCTGAACTTTGCTTTCCCTGAGTCTCACAAGACCTTCTTTGTTGTAACCCTGAGTTCCATCTGATCCTTCAGTATATTTTTATAAATAGAACAGTGCTTAGCCAAATAGATATAAGGTGACTGAATAAACATGGTGATTCCTGGGTAGCAAACTTCCCCTTCAAATTGTGAGAGAAAGGTGGATTGCTTCTATATGGATGAAGAGCACTTAGACACATTTATACCCCAGCTCATGTGAAGACTTATGGAAAATAAACGTATTGATGATATAGAAGAAGTAAGAGAGGTTCCAATCCAGTTGCAATGTTTTTTTTTCCTTAGTGGTGGCTGACACCAGCCTCTTTTGGTTTTAATATTTTCATACTTTGCTATCTTATTCATCAAGAATGTTTGAGCAGAGCAAAACAAATTCAATAATATGTGTTCTTCCAAATCTGCTATCTTTGTTTGACCAGAACATCCTTCCAAATTAAAAATATCCTGACTGGTTTATGTTCATTAACCATGAGATAAGTCTATTTCTTAACTGATCTCATACATAAAGTATGTGCAAATAGTGCTTGTGTAGCTTACTCTGGTGTTGTTTAGAGTGGGGTTGCAGATTCAGTTTGTCTTGATTTCACAGTAAGGAAAAAAAAGTTTATCTTTCTGATTACACCTAAATAAATAGGGAGTTATCTTCATAACAGCCTTCATGAGACTTCTCTCGTATGCTGCACCTTAACTTAGAGGCCCTGCTACAGTACAATGCTAGAGCATGGAGATATTTCACCAAATTAAACTTTTACCAGGGAAATGACTGTTCCTCATTTACATTGCATGCATATAATTGCAGCAAACCAGCTCATTACTGCTAATCATTAAGAGAAGAAAAGTGATTTGAATGTGGATAGCATAAAAGCAATAGTCAAATGCTTTGGAAGGGTTAATGGGAAAAAAAAATTCTTTCTGTTTCAAAATACTCTGTATGTCTGAAGACATTCATTTCACAGAAGGTGCTAAGTGCTTTAAGTGCATTAAAACATTCTAATGGAGATAGTGAACTGTGAAAAGTTTTCTCTGAAATGAATTTTTTTAAAAAAGTGTATTTAATTTCACTAATATTTGTAATTCATTGGAAGACAACATTTAAAACATCTGTTACTTAGACTCCAGCTAAAGCTGATGCAGCTTTATTTCTCATCCTCTCCCACTCTGCATTTTTCTAATCATTGATTTCACGAGGTATTGATTTCTGTGTGTAGGATCTCAGTAATATCTGATATTACTAAACATTACTACAGTTTTAGAAATGTGTGGGTGTTCTATCTCTCATAGTTTGCAAAGCAAAATCTGCATTTCCAGAAAAGAGTTTTGGTCAAATGGGTTAGAACAGATAATATCTCAAAAGTTTGACTGCTTAACCCCCTACTGTAGGTCATATGAAGGCTGAGTCAGAAGCCTGAGCTCTTTAACAGAACCCTTACTTAACTTTGACAGCTAATGGAAATGAGAAAATAGTATTTTCTCTTTTTGCTACCTGGTGTGGCAGGAGATGTAACATGTCCTTTCCTAGTTTCTCTTACAGTGCTTGGGACAGTGGCCTTCTTCCTGCTGGCATGTTCATAGGTCTGCTATCAAGAGATCAGTGATCTAGGATTCATGAAGAGCAGTCACCTGTGTCAAGCCAGGAGACCAAAGAGGTCAATCCTTGAGGCAGTAAAGATGGTCCATAAAATGAGACAGAGGGGATATCTGACAGGCTCTGCATGTAGTTTCCTACTTGGCCAGATAGTGCTCCATATCTTTATCTGTGCTTTTTTAAGGTTACAGTACCACTGGCTTCTTTACTGAATTATGATTTCTTAATTCCCCCCCCCTCCCCCCATCTTGTTCTAGCATCAAAAAAAGTCTGTAGTGTTTATGAGTGAGTGGGTTGTCCAGGTTTTTATGTTCATGGCCATGTCTATGCCCTGCAGGTTTCATTCAGCTACATTTTGCAAAGGCTCTTTGCTGCTTTAATATTTCACAGTGCAAGCTCTAACTCAACATCTTTATTTTCCTCCTGGCTACATGTTCCTCCCCTCAGTTCTACTTGCCCACCCCTTTTCTTTATGAAACTATGCTCTCTCATCAGTAAGGTGGCTGAAATGATGGCCTTAGATTATTCTCTGTATGTGTGTGTGTGTGTGTCCTGTTTCCCACTTGCCCCTCCACAAAAGACAGTTTTTTTAGACACAGGACTGAAACTACTGTTGCATTTTAGGAGGAGGGCAACATCATATGATGCAGCTGCTGCCTTCAAGTCTCTTCAGATTAAATCACATTAATTTACTGCAGGATCATTATAAAGCCATTCATGGATGCTTGTATACTCAGAAATCACATTTACCAGCTAACTGAATGGATGAATGAAGAGGAAATTACAACTTTCTTCTCTGAAATCATAGGCCTCTTCCACTTGAACAACAAGAGAATTTCTACTAGCTGAGAGCTATTAGAAGGCATACATTGGAGCTCCACATCATTTCTATAATGACCTCAATCATGTAAAACATACTGATTTAAAATTTTATTAAAAATCTAATCCTTGGGGAAAAAAATCCCTATGGAAAATTACAAACAGCATCACTTTATCACAAAGAAGAAGGGGTACAGTGAGCACCAGCAGCAAACAACAGATTAGAAAGTAAGGATTGAAGAAAGATTAAAAGATCCAAATATGTGCTATTTCAGTAAAAGGGAATTGCAGGGTTGCTCTCTACAGTTGTCTGAAAGGCTTCAGGAGTAGAAAATCATTTCTGTGTAGTACATATAGGAACAGCCAGAAAAAATAAAAACCCCAAATCAACAACACCAAAATGGAGTTTAAATGTTATGAACCTTTTTTTCTAGCAGCAGAAGATCCATTGCAATGTCTCAAATTATATGTATATATATATACACACACACTCCATAAAAAAAGTTCAGGGATCATCCAATTTCTGCTCATAATTATCTATTATTCTGTAATTTTAAAGAAAAATGGAAATGTTTTGACAAAGGTTGTATTGGACTTTGAAAACCAGACTGGATAAAGCAGCAGAAATAGTAGGGCTAGATAACATACTGTCAGTGTGCTAGGTTGCATTATTTAATAAATCTATTGATTTCCCCTGGGGTATGATTTCTTAAGAAATTTGAGTTGTTTTGCAGTTTTGAGGTCTCATATTACTTCAGTGTGAAGCCAGGTGAAACTTGCAATTAAAAGTTTCACTGACTTCTTGGCTGTGCTTGGATTCAGATAACAAACTGGTGATAAGAAAAGCATGGGGATGCTTGAATAAACTCTGAAATACAATGCACATCTTTCATTGTGCTTTTCTTTCTGGTCAGTTAAAAAGAACCTGGAGCAATTCGAGTTCTCATTTTTTTTTTTTTTTTTCAGTGTGGTAACACTTGAGGCCAGGGAAAACTTAACTCTTGAAGGAGCACTTTGCAGAGGGTTTGAATTGTCTGCAGGTGTCCTCAGGAACCAGCTACCTGTTAGAAATCTGTTACATTATCTTTCCAAGATAAGGATACAGTTGTTTTCCAGGATGTAACAGAACAAAATAGTGTTCTGGGATGAGGAGGTACTTTTAAAAGATGCAGATGTTGGTAGATGTGCAGAAGTCACAGGTCAGGATTTGTCTAACACAAGAGAGGAGTGAACTATTGGCTCACAGAAGTGATAGGGCTTGAGAAATAACCCAGTGGCAGCTTGAAAAATTGATGCTGATTTTTTTTTTCCATGATGTGATGGTTTGGTTTGAGGATGCTGCCTCAAACCAGCACACATGACAAGAGCATAGAATGGGAAAGTCATGAAAGAGGTAATAGGAAAAGAGAAAAGATGAGTGAATTTGAAACCACCAACAGAGCAAAGCTGGGGATAAGATAAAAAGCAACATATGCACACACCCTAATCCAGAAGGGAAGAAGAATAATTTAAGCATAGAAAACAGCATTACAGCACCAGTTGTGGAACAGCAAGGAGAATGTCTCTTACATTAGACATGAAACCCAGCAGAGTTAGGTATTTCATAGGAATATTAAAGGAACTACTGAAGGCACACTTTTCTTCTTGTATCTATGAGTAGTTTTAGTATAAATCCTGCAGGATTCTTGAGATTCATTAGGAGGGAAGATCTGTAGATCTTTTTAAAGACCATCTGTTTTGGTTCTGGGATCATCACCTTGTCAGGTTGTGAGGAACACTGTGTTCAGTAGAAAATAGCAAATACAGTATTAAAATTCTTAGGATGTGTTTTTCTGATTAATAATGCAGATGCCTTACTTTCCTCATGTGGAAATCTGTTTCAGGAAACAATTGAAGTCTTTCATTCTATTTTGAAGAATTCTGTGTCTTTGAAGAACGCTGTCTTGAAGACAGGAATAGCTTTTTTTGCAGATCTAAGCTCTGATTAATATACTTTCCTCAAATCAGGGGTCGCCCTCCCCCTCCATTTGATTTTTTTTTTTTTTTTCTCCCTAGAAATCTGACTTGAACATATTGCAAAACAATATTTACAGAAGTGTTATTGCTTTGTGATTTGTGATTGGCTGGATGGTCACATGCAGAGAGTGGTGATCAAGGACACAATGTCCACTTGGAGACCAGGGACAAGTGGCATCCCTCAGGGGTCANATGTAGGTTATAGATACGTGCAAAATGCATTGACATTATTTGTGGGATTTGTTTGGTGGTGTTTTTTTTTTCTTCTTCAAGCTGCAGAAACATAAATGTCCTTGATGTTATCACAAAACATTACTGAAGCAATTATATTTTGTTGCTACTCATTTTTTTTTGCAGGGAGAATAAACATAAAATGGTGAAACTTTTCACGTCAAAACGTTGGACGAGGCCTTGAGTAACCTGTGCTAGTGGAAGGTGTCCCTGCCTAAGGCAGGGGGTTGGAACTAGATGATCCTTGAAGTCTCCTTCCAACCTTACCATTCTATGGTTTAAATATATAAGTTCAATATTTGGACCCCAGAAAGAAATCTTGGGGAGGGGTGGGAGTAGTAGAGGATCTCAGTGCATGATTTGCATATGGGCACAACACATTTCTCATTAATGTTAATTGGATTTATAAGCCTGCATCAAAGTAAGCATATAGACTTAAAAGTAACATTCAGTCATGCTCAGATCTTGCTTCTCCTTCGGCATTTTGTGCATTTTCCTAGAGCTTTCCCAAACTCTGTTTTGAACTAAACATAGACTTATGAGGCAACATAATGATGTATGCCTTAATCACTTTATCAAGGTCAGAATAACTAGTCCACTTACACAGTGACACTAGTTCACTTATCTAGAGACACCTCTTCTTTCCTAACTATATTCTGCACCCTCTGGTACAATTCACCTACAGGCATTTTTCTGAATTGCGTGAAGATTTCTATTTGCCCTGAAACCAGTCACTCCAGCTTGACCAGAAGCAAAAGAAAACGTGTATGTGGCTTCTTCAACATCTTAGAATCATAGAATGGTAAGGTTGGAAGAGACCTCGAAGATCATCCAGTTCCAACCCCCTGCCATAAGCAGGGACACCTCCCACTAGTACAGGTCACTCAGGGCCTCGTCCAACCTGACCTTGAACACCTCCAGGGAGGGAGCAGCCACAACCTCCCTGGGCAACCTGTGCCAGTGTCTCACCACCCTCACTGCAAACAACTTCCTCCTAACATTGAGTTTCAATCTCCCCTCTGCCAGTTCAAACCCATTGCCCCTTGTCCTGTCGTTGCAAGACCTTGTCAATAGTCCCTCCCCAGCCTTCCTGTAGTCCCCTTCAGATACTGGAAGGCTACTCTGTGGTCTCCTGGAAGCCTTCTCTTCTCCAGGCTGCAGAGCCCCAACTCTCTCAGCATCAGCCTGTCCTCATAGCAGAGCTGCTGCAGCCCTCTGAGCATCTTTGTGGCCTCCTCTGGACCCACTCCAACAGTTCCATGTCTTTCCTGTGCTGGGGTCTCCAGAACTGTACACAGTACTCTTGTAGCCCACCATCCCATCCTGTTCACTCTACATCTCTCAGGACTTGAGACTAGCTAGAAGATTTTGGTACTTAGTTTTTCTAACACAACAGCATTGTGCTAATGCATGTGTCTTCCAAGAAATGGAATACACCAGCAATACTCTGGGAACATAGTCAAGGCTTCATTTTATACACCTGTATCTGTACTCACATGAGCACATAATCCACCTGCAGCAGTCAGGATTTTATCAATACTTTTACTGATATTTATTTATGCTCCTCAGGCAAAGAAAGCTCCATTGTTGCCCTGATCCCAGGAGGAGAACGAACCAATCCCGCTCACTGATGCTCCTTTTTATTGACCATCAGTAGATGGCTCCTCACCAGCACTTGGTTGAACCATGAGGGATTTGACTAGAATTCTTTCCTGGCAACTGTTTACCTGCAGCTGCAGTTATGACCTTGCAGCATCAAACAGTCCTGAAGGGAAGCCCTTGTGTGCCCTGCCATCCAGTAAGTGCTGGCTGGTCTGTTCCCAAGGCAGACTCTTTACCTATGGAGGTAGCTGTAGAACTAATTTCACTTCTGGAGATGCAAACAGCAGTATTGTGTAGGTAACACAATTTTCACAACAGTTTAGGAAAAAAAAAAACAAACCACAAAACACCACCACCACCAAAACCCCCTCACAGTAGAGCTACATATGCTGCCTATGGTTTTTGGATTGCAAATCAGTGTTGATTGTAAACCCTCTTGTCAACATCAGAGTGTTTGCTAAAACTTCCCTAGTTACAAATACATTTCATGCCATTGTTGAACTTTAAAATGTACCTGGAGTATACACTGAACTCTTCTTCTGCAGAGCTCTTTACACCTTCATAAATTTAAAATCACTGGGCAGATTATTCCTCTCAAATGGTTCTGGCTGTTTAGATCCTCTGTGCGTGACCTCCTACTATTCTGCTAAAATCAGAAAAAACTTCCCTCCCTACAGTGAGTAAGCAGCATCCCCAGCAAGCAGTTACATCAGTGCTCTGTCTGGGGCTTATAAGGTTTTGGAAGTCTTATAAACAATCTGGTACCTTTCTGATTTATTCTTCTAAAATACAAACTGATCTGCCAATGTATCTCTTGCAAAATATTGTCTTGAACCACAGATATTTGTCCAAACAGAGTGAAAAAGAGAGTAGAGATAATGGACTGCATTTGTTGTAGAAAGCAGCACAAGTGTGTGAGGAGACATGTTCAGAGTTATTGCTGCACCATACAGTTCTCTGTTCCTGTGTTGCCTTTGAACTGTAGAACTGACTTTGATTAATTTAGGATTTTATCATGCCTGGAGTATGTAGTCAATCAAGGACTAAACACATTTCTTTGATTCAGCCCACTTTCTTTATGGGCCATAATCTAATGAAAATGTCATACTTCCTTCTAGCAATCCTGCATATTGCTAAGCAACTTTGCTTCTCTTATTCTGATAACAATTGATCCTTGAATCATTGATGGCTTTGGGTCTGAGACTTGATTATAGCTTATGCTTTAAGAGCTGAGTTGGTAGGACCATAGACAAAATGCCCAGCTAGGGTTTGGACAGTCTCCTTGGCAAACTTTGGTGTCAGTGCAATTAATGATTCTCAGCTTTGCCTATAATGAATGTTCAATTTCAGAAGGGTTTCTAAGTCATTCCACTTTTTTTTTGGTGTGTGTGTTGGAGAGACTTCCAATTTTTCTTTGTTTTCTTATCTAGTAGCAAGAATGTTTTTAGATTCAAAGAAGTTCCATGCTAACCTGGCTGTCTAATTCAAAGTTCTGCCTTTTTACCCTTAGCTCCCATCCCTCCCTTAGAATTCCACATATATTTAGGGTTGTTTGTCTTGGTTTGTTTTCTTTTTTTTAACTTACATTTTAAAAGAAGTGTAATTTAGAACTTTTCACAATTATGACCAGAAGGTGGAGATGAAAGAGGATAGGGCCCTTTATATAAAGGTCAAGCACAACGTTGAAGTGATGATGGCATAGATGTGAACTTCAAGATCAAAAAGAAAAAAATATGATGGGAAAGGGAGAGTTGTTGATTTTTATGCCCATGAAGAATTCTTCCCAAGATGCATTGGTGCAGCTGTTGCAGATTTGCCTATATCTGTGCTGACAGCTTTAGTGATATTTATGCAGGTGAGCATCTGTAGATAAAAGCTCCTAGCAGGCAGCTGTGAGGTGAAACAAGGTGGTGAGGTGCTCCTATCACAGTTACATATTTAACATCATAAGAAATAACATAGAATATGAAAGGAGGTTTTCAGACATTAGGCAGTAGGCTCTCCCCTCCCCCTTCCCCTGGACTTCAATAACATCCAAAACCCCCAGTTTTTGCAGTAGACTACAAAACAACCATTGGCAAGATTCTGCCCATCTGTGCAGGAGATATCTTTGGCAAAATGGGGTTTCTTTTTTAAGCTTATTATTAATTTTATTGGTGAAATACTAAAACCAAAATTATTTTATGAATGATCATCCCAACATTAGATTCAGCCAGACATGCTGTTGGTTTTATTTTTAGTTAATGTAAGATGAATAATGCCTTATCACTCTCTTGCCATGATTGTCTAGCTTGTCTTGTGAAGAGGGAGAGGAGATTTTTTTGAACCACAGAGCAACAGAAATTCATCCAGCTTTGTCTCTGTGTTTTAAGGATTGCAGAAACTTATATATAATTTCATCACATCCTTCTGCAGTCAACAGCACCTTCACTGCTGAAAACTGACCTTCATTTTTCTCACAGAACACCATCATAAATCCATTTCACTGTTTGATATGGTTGGTTGAATTACAAATTATTGCCTTAGCTACAGTCTGATTTCAGACAACACTGTGGTCAGCCAAAGTGCCATCACTGGACATCTCTGTCTCACAGGTGTTTGCCACAATAAATCCAGAATGATTAAATAGGTTGTTTAAAGTTTACAGCCCATTTTATGAGCACTGACCTACTGTGTAATAATAAGGTAATAAAATGTAGTACAAGTTGAGCTTTAGACCTGTGTCCATATCATGGTATTATTTAATATCAAACATGAACACCTCTATATTGCAAAAATAATGGCAGGGTTACTGCCTTCTAGTAAGCTCTGTAGATTTTTAGAATAATTTCTGAGAGGACATTTAATCTATGAGCTTTCCTCTGCTGGTTTGTTTGGTTTCTTCTTCATTTGTGTGTTCTCAGTCTCAGTAATGGAAGAAAGCTCCTTAGTAGGAGCATCATTTAGCATGTGACTTTGAAGAGCTAAATTCTGCTCCCTGCATCACAATTTTCTGCCAGTATGACTTGGGCAAGTCTGGTTTTCAGTCTTCTTTCCCAGAAAGGTTCATGATGTCAGTATTATTTAATTTCATAGCAGTGTTTCCAGCAACCACTCATTGTGTGCATGCACTCAGACACCTTGGCATAGAGATGGTGTGATCATTCAACGGTGAAAAAGCTTTTCTGTGTCCAAAGTACAATAGCTAGGTGTGCACATGGAAACATTTCTTAAAGGAGAACTGAATGTACTTACTTAGGTGCTGCAGGATGACTTTGGCGTGCCAGGAGACACTTATTACTGGTCCTTTTCTCATTCAGTCTTCTCAGAGGTATCCAAACTGCAGGATTTCTGTCTTATATTTGTGCTGCTTTGACATACAGGACCTGCAGGCTAAAATCCTATTGAAAGGAGGCATTGAATGTGCTGCTATTGGAAAAGAGTGTCTTGAAATTGTTTGGTCCTTATCTTGTGATTATCTAGTACGTTTTACAGAGCCCATATAAATGTTAAATTAGAGTTTTGCAATCCTACAATATAGTCACAAAGAAGAATTGAATAGAGATGTTTTGGTTTGTTTTTTTTTTTTCTATCAGTTTTCAGCAAATTTAAACAGGAGCTGCACAAAACCTCCTCTCCTCTTCACTTTCTTGTCTCTCCCCATTGAAAATTCCTCTCTTACTCAGGAGTAAGTTCTCCCTTTTTACTTTTTTTTTTCTAAGTAACTTTAAATGAACTGGCAGATCTTTGATTAAATAAGCAATGATTTAATGCAAGCAGAAGCACCGAGACACTGTAAAAACAATAAATTCACCCCCCAAAATGCAAGTATGTTTTATGGATTAATATCTGGGATATGTTAATTGATGCACTCCCTTTGGATTTAAAGAACAGGCAGATTATTCTGTCTAAAATGAAAGCATGTGTCATTATCTTCAAGAGTTCCCAGAAGCCCAGTAACAGTGCTAAATGATAGCACAGTGTGAATGTGAAGCAGCTGTGAATAACTGTTTAATGCTATCACTCCAGGAGAACAATGCAACAAGACCTGGCTCAACTCAGAAAATGTTCATTGCATCTTCTGTTTATTTTTCTGAGTCATCAAAAATAATAATAGTAATTAAAAAAAAACCCCAAACCACTCACCACTCTTCTTTTTCACTCTGGCATTGCGTGGCCTCTGTCATGTGTAGTTTTCACGTTGTAGAAATAATTCATCTTGCTCTTCTACTCTTGCTGACACCAGCATCTATGTGTGCTACATTATTAAAGCAGTTGTCTCACCTGACTTGACTTTAAGATGGAATTCACTTGTAGCCATGTGAAAAACACTTCACCTCAAAGGGGAAAAAGTGGACCTGTCCATTTGGCTGTGTGTAAGACGTGTGCTGGAATACACTCAGCTTCTGAGCCTGCCCAGCTGGCTTTTCTTTGCAGTGCTGTGGTGTGTTCATACAGTCTGATGAAGTACTAGAAACCTCCCTAAGGTCAAACAAGGGTCATGAAAAGCAGGAAACAGTAAGCTGAGCTTTGACAGGCACTTTTTTCTGGACTGATTTTTGAAGATATTGTCTCTGTCACATAAAAGATTTATTTTGTTGACTGCTTTTTGCCCCTTACATCCTGTTGGTGGTTTTGCTTAATGCAACGCAATGATAGGAGTGGGATGGAGCTCATTAGAAAACTGAGGAAGGGCTAAATATGTTGCATAGAACTAAGAAGCATCCCTCAGATGACTGACACTGAGGCATAAGAAGGAAGGTGGCTGAGTGGGAGTGGTATTGTATTGCATAAGGCACATGACATACGTTTCCAGAGAGTTTTCTATTGCTTTAGGTACTAGTGAGAAAACACTAAAACTCTTTCATAAATAGGTAAACTAAAGTTTTAGGGACATATAAATGATGAATACCTAAACAGAATGACTCCCTTGACTGCTACATTTTACATCATCTTATTTAGGAAGGGTCACTTTTGCCTACCAAGTTCTTGCTCTTGAGTTTACTCAGAGGTTTGCATCTGACTTCTGTACCCTCTTCATTTCATGTAGCTTAGAAAAAATGAAATGAATTTTTTTTTTCCCCTTTCATATTAAGTGCCCCAAAGGAAATAAAGAGACAGACTGTACATATTGATTAGTAAATGTTCCTCCATGACATCTTATGGCAAGATGACATGGAGGGATGAATAAAGATCCAGACATGTCTTTTCCCTTCTTTTAATAGAAAGCTGGAGATATGCTGATCTATTAGCATTGACATTTTTCCACATGTAAGAACTAGAATGGTTGTTTCTGGTTTTAGATGGCACTAAAAGATTTGTATGCATTTCTGTGATGGTTTGTGGTTGTTGCCCTGCTGGTGTGCATGTGGTGTTTCAGAGCTGGTATGGTCCTGCTGTAGCCAGAACTGTGAAGGATCTTGGATTTGGAAAAGGATTTCCTGGAGTTGCTAATGTGCTATTTAAAAATAGTTTTCTCTTTATTAGATTGTTAGATGGGAGAGAAAATGTTGCATAGTCTCCAAGAGTGGGGATGTGTTTAGGGGCTTCTATTCCTTTTATAAAATATACTTATTATTCTGCCTTTGTTGATAGGAGGTAAAAGCAAATGTTAGTTCAATGGATCCATCAGGCATTTAGCACATTAACCTAGAAAAAGAAGACAAACAGTTCTACTAATCTGGCCAGAACAGAATTTCTTTATTGCTATCCCAAGAGCTTGATTGCATAAACTTTGTTGTGCAGGCGTGCTGGGCATAAAGCTGATGGAAAATAGGTCTGGAGCTACCCTCCAAGGCAATACAGAGTGAAATACTTGAAGCCACAGTGCATGCTTTAGCCCTGGAAAGTAGCTTTTGTCAAGCATATCTGGGTCCAACCCATCAGTGGGAACTGTGCTGATTCTTCAAGGAAATGACAGACAGGCAGTAATAGCCAAAATAGAGAGGTCTGTACAGTGAGGGAGAAACTAGGGGAGGCCAAAGAGAGAAAGTGAACAGATTTACTTAGAGATAGAAGTAAGTGGCTGAAGTTCAAGACTCTCTGTCTTTCCTGAATCCTCTCTGTGTCTATCTTGTCTCTTTCCTCTTTTTAATCTGGACCCTAATCCCTCTTTTTCCTTTCCACTCCCCTTCTTCCACCTCAAAATCTATCTTCTAGGTTCCCTTCAGCCTTCTGTATTTTCTTGCATTCCCAAAGGTATCATATGGAAATCTTGTATGCTCTGCTCCAGATGCTGGCAGCAAAGAAGAATTTACTCAGATGTTGCTCACTGAAGCACCAGCTCCACACAGCTATCAGAATTTGAGTGAATTCATCATGAACTCCCTCCTAGTCCAGGTGCACTCTTTGTTGGGTATCAGGGAGAACAGTGCTGGGTCAGAGGGGAAGCCCAGACGAGAGTTACAGCAGGGCAGTTTGGTCAGAGACAACACCAGCACTAATCAAGGTGAAAAGGAAAGATCAGAAACCTTCTTACTGGGATGAATGGAGGCCTTCTTAGGGCCATTTTTATGTTTATTCAGCCCTCATTGCAGTCATGCATCACTGTACTGGTGCATCAAAAATATGTATGAAAAACAGATGTACTACTACAGTGTTCAGTAGAAGTGAATCGTGTGGTGAGGGATTTCCTCTAAAGGGAGAGCAAGCACACGTGGAGTTAACATGGCAAGCACACGTGGAGTTAACATGAGTAAGAAAATGTTACTGGAGGATCATACCACCCTCCATGTTAGAGTTGGGGCTCTGTCTGCAGCCTGGAGAAGAGAAGGCTTCCAGGAGACCTTAGAGTAGCCTTCCAGTATCTGACGGGGTCCTACAGGAAGGCTGGGGAGGGACTATTGACAAGGTCTTGCAATGCCAGGACAAGGGGCAATGGGTTTAAACTGGCAGAGGGGAGATTTAGACTGGATGTTAGGAGGAAGTTATTTGCAGTGAGGGTGGTGAAACACTGGCACAGGTTGCCCAGGGGGGTTGTGGATGCTCCCTCCCTGGCGGTGTTCAAGGCCAGGTTGGAAGAGGCCTTGAGTGACCTGTGCTAGTGGGAGGTGTCCCTGCCTATGGCAGGGGGTTGGAACTAGATGATCCTTGAAGTCCCTTCCAACCTTACCATTCTATGATTCCATATTCTCTCTACCTAACAGATGCTACTTTAGCCAGGAAAATACCATGTGCTTTCTAAAAAGCAAGAGGCTCTGAACCTTCACAAGACTTTTATAAGCTTAGGCCAAGACTAATTTACAATGTGTTACTTGTCTGACTAATGTATATTACATGAAGCTGTGGGCTGAGACTACTTCTGTTGTATCAGTATTCTGATTGCAAAAACCTGGTTGTCTTGCATTTGATGAGTGTTCCACTGAAATTTACACCAGAGATCTTTAGCACTGGGCCTGTGCTGTACAAGATGCTGCTGAAAAGTGTTGATTCAAATTAGGATGTGACTTATTCCTCTTTAGCACTGGTGTTCACTATGACAGCTGATGGGAATGGTGTGCAGATGCTGATGTCAGAAAAATAAAGCTGCTAACAGTGAGCTCTGTGGCAAAATGTACCTAGTGTGGAGTTGTTTTGAGCCATTACTTTCTTGTTTACAAGCTCATCCTGCACCACTGCTTTGGCAGGGGAAGCATGAAGAGGTGTAGGAGAAAAGGAGGTCAGGGTAAATGTAATTATGAACAACTTGGAGCTCAGGTTTATTGCATATGTCTATGGAGGTTATGGAGAGTCTCATGGCTTGCTGAGGAGCAGACCAAGCATTTGTTTAATCTGATAGCTCTCTTTTCCCAAGTGGGTTTTTTTTTTTCAGGTTCATCTTAAATTTTGGATTAAAAAACAAATAAAATCTAATTTCTGATTTTTTTCATACCATTGAGAAAGGTGCTTTTATGAAATGCAGAGGCTCTTTGAGCTGTATGTCTGGTCTGGGTGATTTTGCTATTGTAAGTTTGAGGGAGTTTGTTAGTTTTTATTTGGGGTGTTTTTGTGTGTTGGATTTTTTGTTTGGTTTGGTTGTGTGTTTGGTGGTGGTTTTATTGTTGTGGTTGTGATTGTGTTTTTTGGTTGTTTTTTTTGTTTCCTCCAGTGGAATAGGTAGAGGGAAGATCTTGTGGTTTGGATGGAACTTCAGTTCATATCTGTTGGACTCAACTGAAGAAGCAGTTTAGATTTGGTTAATGCAGAGATACTTAACATACAAATAAAAAAGGATTTTGAATGTAATTAAGCAGTTCTAAAAGGGTTTTTTTGGCAAAGAAAGAGGTTTTCTGTTCCCATATAGCTACAGGAAAAAACATGTATAGGAAACTAATCAATTGTATACAGACATGTATCAAGACAGTACTAGGCATTATGCTATCTCAACTACATGTGCCATGAATATTTATCAGTTTTTTAGCTTTGCATTTTTTTTTTTTTGGCCTTTATTAGTTGCATACAGGATCTATTGTCAGTTTCTGACATAAAACTACAGAGCTGGGGACATCCCACTAAATTTCAGTGGTATTTCAAAGGTCCAAACAGTACCACTTTTTACCTTTTAAAATATTCTGCCTGTTTATTACCTGTTTAAATGGCTTAAGTTGGTAGTATTAGCTCAGTATGAAACTCAGAAAAGGGAGTCTAGCCTGTAGGTGAGTGTACATGCATGCAGTTGCTTAGGCTATAAAAGGGATAGTATGGGAAAATACAGGAAAATACTGAATAATATTTTTTTTCCCTTCAGTACAATCTTTATATTCTTACTAAAGAGACCAAAAATTAAAAGCACAATTAAAAAAAAAAACCTGCAAGATAAGACAGTACCAGAGAGGGTACAAATCCCATCATACATTTATGTGGCTAATAAATAAGAGGTAATGGCCCATTATCACAAATACACTTTGAGAACAAAGAATGGTTTATTAGGTTTACCTTGTTCTGTCATTATAGCTTTATTTTGTGAGGACCATTCAAGCATGTAATCATTGGTGGCTTTATAAAAGATAATAAAGTTTATTAGTATAATAATAGGCAATGAATAATTCCCGAGAAGTAGTAAATAGGCTGTAAAAAATGGGATGAGGTCAAAACTGTTATCAAAAGCTGTTGTGGCTCCTTTAAAAGCAAAGGGAACTCTGTGAGCCAGTCTTTTTACCTAGCACAGTGCTTAATGGGTGAGAAAACAAGAAAAGAGGAAAAGAAAATGACATTTAGATAGAATCATAGAGTCGTAGCATCATAGATCATTCTCATGGATGGTTTTGCTGGTGACTTTGTTTTACTGTTTGTCTGAAAGCAGTCTAGAACTTTCTATGTTTCAAGGAGGCCAGAGAAAGAACATTTTTGACACACTGAAAATGTGTGAGCAGCTTTGTTATATTTGCATTATTTCCTCTTGAGAGTTTCACATGATTTCTCTTAATTCCTTGCTCATAATGAAGCGAGTCCACTGTACTCAATGAACTGCATACTGTAAGACTTCTTTCTTTCTTCCTCTTTTTTTTTTTTTTTTTATTTTAATGTGATGAGATGACTTTGAAGTTAGTTTTACATCTATCCAGGGGAGAGTTCCATGCTTTTGGAAGAACTGTCAGGTCTCACAAAGCCTGGATTATCCCTCTTTGTGGTTTGGTTTTTTTTTTTTCTTTCCCTGGCACGTGGCAGCACATCCATAGAATAAGAAATATACACTGGCCAGTTAGCAGACTGTGTACAACAGGTGCAAATCACATTTATCCAACATTTGCAGCTTGGGCAACCTGAGATGTGCTTTATTTTTATTACTTATGAGAAAAGTTTTATGTTTAGGTCAGGTAACACTGTAGGCAATATCTGAGAAACATACTTGGAAAGTCAGATATTTACATGAAAGTAGAATTGGCTACTGGAGGAGGATCCAAGTCAGGTGAGTTACCAAATAGGTCCCAACAGTTAGAGATATGATCAGAGTAATTGAAGAGAAAGAACAGGCAAAAAAACTGTTTCTGATGCTAATAGTGAGTTCCAATACTAGTTGAAATGGCTTTCAAAACCACCACCAAGCTCCAAGAAATTCTCTCCTGGTTAAAGGAGATGTTTGTAGAGAACAGGAAATCTCACCACTGCAGGCAAGCAGCAGTAAGCATCTTTATCTCTTTCTAAGACTCCCCTTGCTCTCCTGTTTTCAACAGCTTGTGTTGCCAGATTTCACATATGGACTGACTGTACTGAGCACACTTCTTCTCCTCCCCATCTTCTCTTTCTGAAATGTCATAGCTTGGGCACTTGCCTCTGAGTTCCACTGTGAAACACTAAGATGCTGTAGTGGAAATTCACAGATTGCATCAGGTTGGAAAGGACCATCAAAGTCATCTTGTCCAAAACCCCTGCAGCAGCAGGGATGCCTCCAGGCTGCCCAGACCACAAGGAGTCTGATCTTGAATGCCTCTAGGAACAGGCCCTCAACCATATGTCTGGACAGCCTGTTTCAATATATTCTACCACTTTCATTCCAAAGAACTTCCTCCTGATGTCCAACCTAAACCTACCCTCCTCCACTTTCGAACTGCTGCCCCTCCTCCTATCTCTGCAAACCCTGTTCAGTCCTTCCCCAGCCTTCCTGTAGGTCCCCTTCTGATACTAAAATGTAGCTGTAAGTTCCCTTGCCTAGCTGCCAACAGCAAGTTCAGCAATCTCTCTTGGCTCAGTTCTTCCTGCAGCAGGTAAATGACAGTTACCTGCAGATGTGTATGGACCCTCAGACTAGGAGGCTCTTTCATCCTGTTACCATTGTTCTTGGCAGCAAGTTGCCAGTTTGAGTCTTGATCTCCATTTTCCATTATCTAAGGTAGCAGGAGCAAAGTGAGAATTGTGTGGCACTTAGGATCCGTTGCATTCTTTTAGGATGAAGCTATCTAAATGTGTTCCAGAATAGTTCAGATAGGATGAAGGTGTAGACACCTGATGGATCTTCTGGCATGAGGTACTGTATAAAACATCATTAACAATGCAGGCATTTTCAGGGGAATGACAGAATAGATCAGTGGCAAAACACTTATTTTTGATATTTTTTTTTTCTGTTGAGTTCCTCAACACCAAAAAAATGAGTCTGTACTTCAGTTCCCAGCCTGTATAGCAGTCTCACATCTTCCCCCCTCCCTTATCAGGCTGTTGTACAGCTAGAATATATATGAGGCATTCAAATACTACTGTGTGATAAATAGGTGGTTGTCTGGAGAACTTTTTTTGTTTTTCTTGGTAAAAGTAGAAGTTTCCTGAAATATCATTCTGCAGTGCCTTGAGATAGAATAACCAGCAATAGAATAAGGTAGTGAGAGAGACAGATTGGCATTTCTCTCTGAAGCACCTGGAATTTGTGGTGGAACAGAGACTTGACCTCAATAAAGATATTTATGTCTTAGAAATAATGTAGTAAGTTCCTCATTCTGTGAGCTTTATTAAAACAGGGGGAGAAGAAGTAACAAAACCAGAAAGCTTGTGGATATATTGAAGCCAAACTAACTTAATTCTCTATTTTAATCTCATTTTGATTAGTACTTCTATTTGGAAAAAAAAAAAAAACAACAAACCTATGCTGCATTTTCTACTGGTGGTGTGCAAACTTTCATAAAAAATGTATGGAAATGTATAATGAAAACACAACTGGGTTTCAACCTGTCTCAGTAGCAGCCCAGCTCTTGGGAACATTTGACCTAGATCTGCCTCCTAATAGACTGACTTCATAATAATTCAAGACGAATTTTCATAATGGATGATGTTCACTTTTGCACTGAAGCCTGATTATCACCTATATCCTTCTTAAATTCTGTCTTTCTAGACTTAGACAGTTGGCTGAAACTTCTGGCCTCCAGTTGATTCTTTTATATGGAGCTCAATTTCCTTAGTGTGAAGAATGAATGACAGGACTAGGGGTAATGGGTTTAAACTGGCAGAGGGGAGATTTAGACTGGATGTTAGGAGGAAGTTCTTTGCAGTGAGGGTGGTGAGACACTGGCACAGGTTGGCCAGGGAGGTTGTGGCTGCTCCCTCCCTGGAGGTGTTCAAGGCCAGGTTGGATGAGGCCTTGAGTGACCTGTGCTAGTGGGAGGTGTCCCTGCCTATGGCAGGGGGTTGGAACTAGATGATCCTTGAGGTCCCTTCCAACCTTACCACTCTATGATTCTACCATTTGGCTGAATGTTCTAGTTTCAAATTAATTATAAAGGGGGCCAAAGAAGTTCATCTACAGCAAAAATAACCTGTTGTTATAAAGACTTTCTCCAGTGTAGTGGCAGCTGTCTTTGAAAGAGTAATCATGGAATCCCTTGGGAATACAATAACTCTTGCCAAGATATGTAGCAGGCCTCAAGGAAGCTGAGAGTACAAACTGTGAAAGGCAGGGGGTTGGAACTGGATGATCTTTGAGGTCCCTTCCGACCCTACCATTCTATGATTCTATGAAAATTGTGAGGGGTTTGGTTAGTTTTCTGTTTGTTTGCTTGTTTTGGGGGTTTGTTTGTTTGTTTGTTGCCCTTCCCCTCCCCCCATCTTTCTTGTACATGGAATTCTAATAGGTGGGGACTGGGAATGAGGAAAAACTTTAACAGATGTTTAGAGATTCACGTGAACAAAGCTTTTTCAGTCAAGCCACACTCTAAATTGAAGACAAAAAAAAAAAGTCTGTTGTGTGGATCTGAATGAATAAGGGATCCATGGAAATGAATGGCAAGGTTGTTTATCACCACTGGAGAAATGCTTGTGTTTCATGGAAATTCAATCCCAGGTAGAAAATAAGGTAGGTAGATGCACTCTAACTATCCACAGCACTACTTTGGGAAGTAGGTTTAGATGCTAAACACTTTCGAAACAGCTCATTTAAAATTCCTCTTCTGACTTTCTTGTCTGTGGGAGCAGCACATTGTCTATGTGCAGCCTGACTGACTGGCAGTCAAGGCTAGAATTGCTAATAAAAATAAATGATAATGAAAAATGTATGGGTAAGTGGCACAAAACAGAGACCTGGGGGAGGTCTTCTGTTGTGTGTACTGGCACCAGAGTGCTGCATAATTACTGCAACATCTGCAAATGGGGAGTAATTTCAGTACTGGCATTGTAAAAATAATTTTAATGAATGCCCATGAAAACAAGTGAGGCTAGAGTCAGTGTTTATCTGGCTTAGTGGCTCAAAGACTAGAGTTGGTTTCATGGCAATGAAGCTAAAAAATTTCCTAAGAGGACTTTAAAGAGAGGGCTGGAGGAGGGCTGGGCAATGGGATTCATTCTATAGTTCTTGTTTTGGGAAAAGGGGCTCAGTGGGCCTATTTTTTTGGCAATTTAATGAACCACAGAATCCATGCTTTATTTTAGAGTCTATTGTGGGGGACAAGCAAGCAAACAAAACTCTGTATCCCAAATATCTGTGAGTGCAGGCAGGAAAAGGAATGAAGATTGAAAGAAGGAAAGATGCCTGATTCTAAATGAGACTGTGAAATAGCTGGAGAGTTGGTGAGATGGAAAGGCATGAAGGCTAGCTTAGAGATGGGATGTACATGGTAGAGCTCTAATCCCCAAAAGTGACACAACAGAGCTCTAACACTGAAAAGAACAAAGCCTAACCTTATGTACACCGAAGTGAAATGTTATGAAATAAGACAACTAAAGAGGCAAGTGAACAAGCTAAAGAAAAAAACCCACAAAACAAATCATGCCTAGGCTGTATCACAGCTAACAGTGGGCTTGTACTGGTTGCAGTTTAGTTTGCTCTTCTCTTCATTGTGTTTTCATGGGGGGAAAAGGCCTCGCCAAACCACAAAACCCAGCACACCAGCTAAGCCATCTGATCTGATGGCTGACCCTGCTTTGAGCAGGAGATTGGAGTGGAGGCCTTCTGAGGTCCCTTCCACCTGAATAATTCTGTGATTGTGGTAATTATTAGTTGCACCAAAGCTCACACAAGTAGCATAACAAAGGGAAATGACAAATCACTCAGGGGCTGATTTTATGAGCTGTCTTTGAGTGCTAAGTGCTCTTAACTCCTACTGATTTTCACAGAAGCTGAGATAACTCTGCAAGTTGTGGGATAAACATCAAAAAGTTCAATCCAATAAACATTTAAATCACTTCCTCTAACTTCAGAGTGAGTCTCAAATTGCATTAAGTGCAATGAAGAAGCATCAAACTCTCCAGCTAAGGATCTGCCTAAAAGCAGTTCCAGCTGTGGTAAATGGAGAATGTTGTTCAGAATGATTATGGAAAATAAGTTACTGCTAGGATGGACATTTACCTCTCCATGAATCACCAAACTGGGGAGGTGCAGGGAAGATGATATAGCTATACAAAATGTTTATAAAATTGACAGCTACCACTTCATTACCATGGGCAAACATAAGATTTTCTGTACTTTCTATATCTTGAGACAAAGGTTCAGGTAACTGAGAGTCAAATTAACTTTTTTAACTATTTCCAGCCTCGTTGACAGAACAGATAACATGACCAACCCAAAAGGAATTTACTTTCAAATATCCAGTCACATTTTGACAAAATAACCTAGTTAGTATGCATCAGAAATCATAACTTCAGTTAGCAATATATGTTGGTTGGGAATAAACCAAAACAGAGAGCTCAGTGGCTGGAGGAATGTCATACAAAGTCATTCTCACAGAGCCTGTAGACTGACAATACTTCATTCAGTTGTGTCATGGTCTGCTCTCCTCCTTCAGATTGATTACTCTTGTCATTCTTCCTTCTCTTTCCAGTTTTGTTCCTACCACTTTTTGTGCAGCTGCAAAGTGAACCAGATCAGAGAACTGATCAGATTAAAACCATTTTCTTTCTGCAGTGTTATTTTTAACCTGGCCAGTTCTCCGATTCACCACTCAGCTGCACAAATAGATACTGGTACAACTGAGTGGGCAGTGCTGAGATAAGGTATGAGCAAGCCATCAGAGAAGGAAAAAGGTGAAGCCATTAAAGCTGAAGCACCATTGCAGGAAAGAGCTGGTGGAGTGACTGCTTGAACACGTAGCCCCAGCACAGTTCAAACAAAACTAAAGCTGAGTTTGCACGGTCCAGCTTTTCCTTAACAGCAAAGCTGTGTGACTTAGCTTGTGGATGAGGTTATTCTGGTGGCTCATGGTGTAGTCACGCAAGGGAGGAGGAGGAATCCTTTAGCTCAGATGTTATCAGGATAAATTCCTGTGGAACCACTCCTTTTGTCATCAAAGTGACTTTTACTTGTCATCTGCAGAAGGAGTTGTGACCAGCTGGTGAAGTACTGGAGAAATCACTTTTCCTACCCAAAGTGCTGACACAGTCCTTTCATAGGGGGAGGTTTGGAATTATCTCCTCTTGTCATCTGAGGTAGATTCAGATCAGTAAGACTTCTGAACAAAACACACATCTCCTCAGCACATTGGTCCAGTTTGCTGTCTGCAGAAGTGGGAGTGCATACAAACTGTTTTAAAAGCTGGCATCACAGATGCTAGAAAAGAATGAAGTACCTTTCAGTAATCATCAATAATCAGTACCTGATTATACAGTTCAATAAGCCAAGCTACATCTCCCAGAAAAACTTCTGGCATGTTGGGCCAGCTGGAGAGCAACCAGTCTGAAAAGCATAAGAGCCACATTTCCTTCCAGGAAATGAGACAGACTTCCTGCTTCACTGAGCACCAAGTGATGACTGAATCGGGAGCTGGGATTCATTTTGCCATTAAGAGATTTTAGAGCTCGGAGGTGGTGTATGAGAACCTCAAAGGCTCTGATTCTGCAGCAGGCAGCAAAACAGCCTAGTGGAGGGCGAAGCAGGTAACTTCTGAAAGATTTGAGACACCGAATGCATTACTACAGTTGTTCAATTTCAAACAAACTGGCATTCTTCAAAGGAAAATCCTTGATTCAGAACATTGCCAGCTACCACTAATTAATGGAACATTGTCTTCAAAGCTAATATTTGCACCCTTAAAGGGAGACTGACAAACCTGAAAGGGTTTAGAAAGCAGCTAGACAAATTACTCAAGGTCTGAAATATTTTGTTTATTACAGGAGATTAAAATTCAGTCTGACTTGGGAACAAGGAGTTCAAGATATGTCTTGCTATAAAAGTACCTACATAAGGAAGAAAAAGCCTGATAGTAAATTTTTTGGGGGTTCTTTTTATTTGTTTGTTTGGGTTTGTTTTGTTTTTCTAGTTTGGCAGAGAAAATAAATTGCTGGACACTGAAGTGACAAATTCAAACTACATGATGTGACTTTTGGTTTTTGTAACAATATAAGTAGTAAATCACTGGGCAGCTTATTTTGAGTCAGGGAGATTTCTTCGTCAGGTAGATCCTATCAAGATTGTCTCTTAGAATCACAGAATGGTTTAGGTTGGAAGGGACCTCAAAGATCATCCAGTTCCAACTCCCTGCCATAGGCAGGGACACCTCCCACTAGCACAGGTCACTCAAGGCCTCATCCAACCTTGCCTTGAACACCTCCAGGGAGGGAGCAGCCACAACCTCCCTGGGCAACCTATGCCAGTGTCTCACCACCCTCACTGCAAAGAACTTCCTCCTAACATCCAGTTTCAATGTCCCCTCTGCCAGTTTAAACCCATTACTCCTCATCCTGTCATTACAAGACCTTATCAACAGTCTCTCCCCAGCCTTCCTGTAAGCCCCCTTCAGATACTGGAAGGCTACTCTAAGGTCTCCTGGAAGCCTTCTCTTCTCCAGGCTGCAGAGCCCCAACTCTCTCAGCCTGTCCTCATAGCAGAGCTGCTGCAGCCCTCCGAGCATCTTCATGACCTCTTCTGGACTCACTCCAACATTTCCATGTCCTGCTTGTGTTAGAGGCTCCAGAACTGCACACAGTAAACTGTATTTCTTACCTTCTGGGAGAATGCCCTAATCAACAAAGACACCCAAGTGTCTGAGCAGAGCCTTTGTGCTGAAGCTGCACCAGCGTTTACCAAAGAGCAGAGCAGAGTCCTGCAGCTTGCTGGGACGCAGGGCTCTGTGTCTCCTGCCTCTGTGCAGCTCCTGCTCCTACAGGGACTGTGACTTACTGGCTACAATGAAGAGGAGACAGACCCAAAAGAGGCTGTTGCTATGGTTAGTATCACTGTCTTTGATTTCAGAAAAATAAACCATCCTGCTTATCTAAAGGAAAGAGGAAAGTTACCCACGTGCCATGTTAAAATATTCTTCCTGTAGGCCCCCTTCAGATAGCAGAAGGCTCTTACTGTTGGATGTCCTGCGCATCCACTACCGCGTTAAAAATCCCTCCCAGTGAAGGAAGAGCTCTCCTCCCCCAATTCCCCTCTCTCAAATCCAGAGTGTGCTGACTGCTATGACATGACTGTTTTGGTAGGCCTGCTCACATCCCTGCTGACAGCTCTGGGTTGGGAACTGAGCAGAAGTGCTGCTGCTTGGCTGGCATGAGAGCCTGGGCTTGTCCCTGCTGTGCCGGGCTGGCGGTGGTGGCACGCTGCCTAGCATATGCTGTACCAAACTGAAACCCTTGCCATGTTTATTCACTTTCCAGAAGAAAAGTCAAAGTGTGGCTTTGTGCTGCTTCTCATATCAAATGGTGTCAGTGTATACTACAGTGGAGTCTTAAAAGCTGGCATGAAGGGAAGAAATGGGAGGAGCAGAGAACTAAATCAGTCCTGACTTCTGGCATCACAAATAGGTTTTCATGTATAGAAAATTACTAGGTGTTAGGAATGGTCTTATCCATCAGTTTCTGTAAGTTTTGCTGATTTACCATAGGTGAGGAGCTGTCCCTTTTCTTTGTGTGTGTGTTTGCTTCTGTGGTGTGCAATCTCACCAGGGAAAAAACCCAACAAACCAGCAAGGAGAAGCAGCATGCATGAGAAGCACCTTTACAACAGTGTATCAAATTAGGTGAAAAGATTGAATGGCTGAGACATGAGAGATCAATGGAAGGAAACTAGTCTTATTTAAACCTCCATTAATGTTTTGGGAGCTTGCAGCCTCTTAATGAAACATCCAGGGAATAAATTAAAAGTGATAGGAGAAAGAGCACAAAGAGTCCTCTTTCTAGCATAAGATTCATCCTGGACACTGATGAAACTTCTGGGGATGTATGGGGAATATATTTAGTCAGTGAAAGAAAATTGAAAAAAAAATTAAGAAACATTGATCCTCAACTAACTTGAAAAGGGAATGGGTTGCAAATTAGATCTGACTTTTCAAATAGATGAGGATGAAAAGGAAACAATTGAACTGTGTTAATCCACCAGCTAAGTTGAAGCCTACCAGCTAAATAGTATTTTGTGCTCTCAGATTGTCAGAATGAGTTATTTTATGTATTATTCTAATAATTCTAATTTTTTTTATTGTATTTTTTTTTCCCTCTTCACTTTTCATTCTGATTTTGATAAAGGTAGGACATTTCTCAGAGGATTGAATTTCAGACAGTTGGGTTTTTTTTTTTTTGCCGGCCATTATCTCTTTCATTTTGTTTCTACTGTATTTTCAGGAAAGTATATCTAAATTTGTAATGTGGCATGTGGTGTTCTGTTTGCTGAAGGCAATCATTCTCATGATGAATTTGTGTGTGTGGGATGAAAATATGCACATCAGCTTCATCAAGTATTCCATTAAAATTGGACCACAGAACTGAACAACACACAGCAAGGTGCAGTGGTGAATTTATGCCGGATTGCATGGATGTTTGGATTTAGATGCATGTTGGGAAGCATCTGAAAGCCTCTCTCTACCAAAAGAATAGGAAGGGGACTCTTCTCTCACTGTCCTGGGGAAAAAAAATATACAGTGAACTTGAAGAAGTGGAAATAGTTTTGCAGCTAGCCCAGAAAGTGTGACAGGTGGGTAAGGGGAAAAATGCTGTTTTGTAACAGCCCATTAGATTTCAAGAGTTTGTTTCATTCCATGTTAGAATCAACTAAAACTTTTCAAAGTTTTGAGAAGGAAATAAAATTTAAGAAGTTTGGTTTGTTTTTCTTTTCCTTTTTTCCTTTCCTTTCCTTTTTTCCTTTCCTTTCCTTTCCTTTTTTCCTTTCCTTTCCTTTCCTTTTTTCCTTTCCTTTCCTTTGTTTTTTTTTTGGTTGTTTGGTTTGAGGTTTTTTGTTTGTTTTTTGTTTGCCTGTTTTTTTTCTTTTCTTTAGCTTGAGACAGGTCAGCTTTTGTCTTATTTCCTTTTCACAAACCCTCAACCACAGAAACTTGCAGCTGACAACTTTGTTGAAATAGATTTGTCAGCTTTGCATTTCCTTCAAAAGTTCTAGCAGCTCTGCTGTGTAGGTGGTTGGTTATTAAGTGTGCTTTGCTACATGGGTACTCCAAGAAGGCTTCAAGAATTCTCTTCTGCTGTCTTCTTCAGAGACTGTCAGCATAAGAAAAAGCAACTACTGCATTTACAGAAAGTGATAGAAAGGAGATACAATGATGACTCAAGATATCAGATGGAAAGTTTGGATTGTTCACTTTTAAAATCAATGATCCCTTCCCTTCTGTGCTTACAAGTTGGATGCTCAGCTAGAGTTGATAGACAAGTAACCATATTCTAATGTGCAGGACTGTCCTAATTTCTACCAGTCGAAGTTCACTACACTTCCCCTTTCCTGTGTCCTGGTTGTTTCTGCCTTGTTTCTCTGGGCTTCAATTTTATTCTTTCCTCTTCCTGCTCCATTTCTTCCTCTTCATAACCCAGCTTTTAGGTTGCCTTTGGCCATCTGTATCTTCTTGCATTCCCAAATGTGGCATTCTCCCTGGAAATCCTGTATGTTCTGCTTTGAGTGCTGGCAGCAAAGAAGAATTTACTCAAATTCTGCTCACTGAAGCACCAGCTCTGCACGACCATCAGGATTTGAGTAAATTTCACTTTGCTGCCAGCACTCAGAGCAAAATGCTGCATCAAGAGAAAACAACAAAAGCTGTAAGCTCTAAAAGGATTTTCTGAACAAGAATTAGTTCATTTATATGATGTACCTTACATAATATCAAAAGAAACAACATAGCTGCTGGGCTATTACATTCATGATTTTTCTTATTCTTCATCAGTAATGTAGAAGAAAGTGTCCTGACTCTACCTCATCCCATCTTATTGGTCTGAAACAATTCAGCTTATACAACTAAAGCTTTAAAACCTTTTCTGCTATGGTCCTTCTATGATATTAGAAAAGTTAATTAACAGCATCACTTTGTTTTTCCTCATGTGATTGAACAAACATAATTTTTATACATTGATGAGATTCAAAAATACATCTAAAGTTTTTGCTGCACTGGAGAACATGGTTGCAGATGGTATGGATGTGTCAGAAGTGGAATATCCAGCTCTGACTGCAGCAAAAATCTCTGCACAACATGATCCTGTTTGGAGCTCTCTGAAATAGTTGGTGATGTAAACCATACAAAGAAAGAGTTTTATTCCCTACAAAATGGTATCTGTGTCTTTTAGCCTAAATATCCAAAAATATCATTTTTCAGAATGTTAAATGGAGTGTGAAAACATTGCATTTTCTTACAGGGATGTGATCGATGGAAAGGCTTCTTAAGCTCTGTCTAATATTCCCTGTCAAATGCTTAATTTTTGTCATCCCATCCTTTACTCAATATCCTAAGTGGGAGCATTTTCACCTATGCAGTTGATTAATGGACCTTAATGTGAAAGTTTTCCTTGAGATTCAGCCTGAACTTTCTTTTTTACTCTTTCTTCTTTCTCTTCTTATCCCCTAAGACCATCACTTTACATATTTCCTGTGTTATTATGCTAAATAATTCCTGATCATCCTCATTATATACTTTTCATGTTGAAATATCTTCCTAAACTAGACTGGAAAATGTTATTGGAATTGTGTGATGAAAAATTATAACAGTGCTATTCTGCTTTCCCTGAAGTCTGCTCAACAAAACACCAAGAGGGATCAAAAGCACAGAATGAGTGGTTACAGCAGTAGAGCCTTTCCAAAAGGCCAGCTCAATCTCAAATATGAACAAGTCGCCTGGAGTGAGGTATTTTGGAGCTTGCACTTTCATCTCAGATCCTCTTTCCAGCCCCATGCCAACTACAGCTCTGTGCTTTGACTTTCTCCCAATCCTAATTCTAATGCTAGAGCCACAATGAGCCTGAGACCAAGGTTCCTATCTCCACATATGAAGAAGTTCCCAAAGATTACTTGCTTTTGCACTCTGTTGCTTCTTCCACTTCTTTCCTCCTTTGATTGCAATTTAATTCTTTTTTTTCTCCCAGTCTCACAAATGTACATTAAAACTGTCCCTAGGATGCTACTCTGTTTTATTTCTAGGCCATGTTACCAACCCCAGTCTTATTCTAGCTCCTACTTTTGCTTCTGTCTCTATTACAACTTCTGACCTGAATTGAGGCTGGTTTTGTATTTATTGTTAGGAGAATGAAAACCTTAGAGTTGTAACTTGCATGGGGCTGGGAAGGGGCTGCCAAAGCAAGTGCTGGGCTTTGGAGATCTCTCTGGAGCTTCTTGTTGCCATGGAGAGGGCCTTAGACTAAGGCCAAGCCCTAGGTCTAGATTTAGGATTCACATTAAGGTTAGGGTTTAGATTAGGAGTGGCATTTTGAGAGAAGGAAATCCCAGCATGTGAAGCAATAGCATGGAGGAGCTTTCAAAGGAGAAATACATGGAAGGGTTTCAGGAAATAGATGAAAAACACACAGATGGAAATTTTACTTAAAATTTTATAGTTATTTGTACCCCAGGTATTGGTCTGCATTTGGGTATAGCCTGAGGGGGGTCTGTAGCTGAGTATTTTGACTGAAAGATATATTTTACATGTAAAATGTACCTCTGCTTTATTTTGTCTTTGACTGCAAGATATTCCTGTCTCTCTAGCAGTCTCTTACTGAAACAGAGTGTGTACCAGTGCATATGTTCCTAACAGAAAAAATAATCAATGTAATGGAAGCAGTTTATATCCCAGAAGAGGTCTGAGAGATTCCAGACCATGGTGATAGACATTTATCATCATTGCAGAAGATTTGAAATAGTTCTTGTTGCAATTTTTTTTTTTCCTTTTCCCTTCTCTGGTGATGTCTCCTATTGAGTGTGCATCTAATCAGGAAGAGATTTTGCAATATAAAGAGCTGCAGTGCCACCAATAATTAATGCCATTCAACTTTGCAGCCATGGTTTTCTATTTCCTTTCATCTTTGGTAGTTATTTACCCCTGTGCAAAGTGAATATAACACTAACAAATCTGACTGCTTCTCAATTTACATATATACAATGTCATTGCTTAGGAAAACAGTACTTACATGAGTAAATGAACATCTTACTTATCATTTGCATTTACAATCATAATAATGGCTTTGCATAAGCTAACGCTGCAGTTGTTCACACATTTTTGTGTGTGCACCTGCCTTATGGTTCTCTTCACCTCTGCTACACACAGCTTTATGAAAATTTAACATCTAATGCCTTTTGGTCCCTGTTTCTGGGTTTTATTTGAAAGATGGCACCTCTACCAACAGCAAGTTCCCTGTTATCTCGGGTCATTTATTCAATCAGTGTATAGTCTAAAATGAAGATGCCAGCTAACAGTTTACTACATCTTTTCTGTCTTTTCTCACAAAGCAGAGCAAGCCAAACCTTCCACCCCCCAAAAAACCCACCAATTTGTTTGGATTTCTTTCATCCTATTACTGAAAGATTAATATATGACCATACAGTAAAGCATAACTAGCTGGTAAAATTGTGCAGAGACTGACAAATAGTGTTAATGACAAAGAATACTGTTAATGTAAATAAAATCTAAGGACCGAGTCTCACTTATTTGTAAACTGTTCCACTACCTGCCAGCTATGTCATAAATGTGCATTACAGGAAAAAACACAGGATATTCTGCCCAGTAGCTCAAGCTACAGTTAATTTTTCAAGAGTGTTACAGAAACCCACCAGAGAAAGAGCCCTGCTGTTGTAACCTCCTGTGGGCCTTCATCAACACTGGTGAAATCTAAGGGAAAGCTCTCAGCGTGTTCAGCACATTTAGGATTTGCTCCTAGTCAGCATCACTGGCAGAGTGTAGAAACAGACCTCTGATTGTGGAATGATAAAAAACAATTGTACTTCAATATCACACAAACTGGGTTTGCCTAGTGGAACATAAACAAAGTCTGGGGTTTGGGTGTTGTGTGTTTACTGAACTTCTTGTGCTTCAAAATGACCAAGAGGGAATCAGGGAGCTGTCGCTTAGGTGAACAGTGTTCTTTGGGTTAAATGGAGAGCAACAGGCAGCAAGTACCCTGCTAAACCAACCACAATAACTTGGTCACAAATAACATCCTAGAGAACTGTGGAAATGGCTACAAACTCTTCTATAAGGTTTCTTATACAGGCTGTGGAGAAACTGTTTTACTGGGAAAAAAAGTATGAATAAAGGTTGCTTAGTGGAGAGCAGATGGTTCACTAATTTTAAGTGCTGGATGCAGTGATTTTCTGGATTCCTGAGGAAGGGTCTGTTCTTTCAGAAGCTATAAAGAGCCAGTGGACCACTGTCCACTGGAGTGAATGGTATTTGAGCCCTGGACTGCTACACCCTATCTGTAGCCACCTGACCACTTTGATTGTCTGGCACTGTAGTGGAGGGGTAATTAATTAATGCGAGCTGATATTTTCAAAAGTTAATATAGTTTATTACTATTCAGTATTCAGAACTCTTGCCACCCTGATCACTAATTTTAATAATACTTGGTTCTTTGCATTGGTCATGGAAACTTTATGTACAGGTTATAACAGGCTCTAGCAATAACTAGTAATGATATATAACATTAATGGAACTCGACTGAACTGGCAGAGAAGGCTTTGGGTCAATGTACTGCTTGTGGTCAATACTCCACTTGCTCACGAGATGGACTCGAGGAGCTTCTTTCTGCTTATGGCAGAAGGGAATGGTGAATCACAAGAGGCTTTTAAGTATTTACTGACAAAAATGATCTCCCAACTGGCAGGGCTGGTTACAGCTTCAGACAGTACCCAAATGGTTTCTTGTCATCCGCTGAGACTTCTTTGTCCCGCAGCCCAGGAAGAACCAGGAGGCAGACAACCTCTGACCTGGTCCTGGTCTCCTCTGGATGATCTGTGTACTTCCAGGACTTCCCCTCTTGGCAGGAGACTTTCAGGATGTCTTGCAATGTGCAGTCTCAGCACAGTGTCATGCTGGCTGTGCAGGCTGATCGTGTGGAGGCATTTAGAGCTTGGTCCTGGTAAACCTTTGGAAGGCAGCTTCCAGGCAGCTCAGGATATAAGGCAGCATGAATATAACTGCAGAGAGCATGGATACAATGGCAGAGCACGTTTTGCTCCCTGCTCATCTCCTATCAATACAGCCCAAGACTAATGGGCCTTTGGACACAGAATAGCCAATCAGAATGGCAGTTAGCCAAGCTTGACCATAATAGGTGAAGCCATAGGCTTGCTTTACCCTTTTTAGGGCAGAGCACAGCCTTGCACAAGACATACACAAGCTGAACCTGTGTACCTTGTTTACCACAGGGTTCAAAGTAAGTCTGGGCAGGCCACAGTCCTCAGACTCAGTGGCTCCAGGTTCTTTCTCCTCTTTCCCACAGTTGCTTCTCCCCAAAACAGAGAGAGGGAGAGCAGAAAAACATGTCTGGGCAAGCCAGGACATGTATAAGCCTATTTTGGCCTGCTTAGGTCTACCATGACAGGCACAGAGAGGATTGTAACACATCCCACACTATTTCTCCTCTTTAGGCAATCTTGCCTTTTGAATTAAAGGACTGTGTCTCTGTTGTCCTACCACATAGCTGTGGGAGGTCCTTTCCTAACGCTTGGTCCCTGTTCACTGCACAAACCCAACAGGCTGTCTAACTTGGGTTCTGGCTCAGCAGCTGGGTCACAGAGCAGCACTAGCTGGATTTTTGTAAGTTAGGATTTTAGTCAACCCCAGTATTGATGACAAAAGCTTACTCCTGGTGGTTTTGAGCAAACAGCCATGGATCTTAAGCATGCACATTGTTAACTGTGCAAAGCACAGAGAGAGCTGACTAAATGCTGTCTGTTTATTTGGACTTAAGAAATACAATCAGTGGAAGAAACTGACCTTTTAAGGGGTCTTTTATGTCTCATCTGGGTCTGTTATGCATTGCAAAACAATTGTCAGGATGAATGCTGTGTGCTTTCCCTGAATCTAAGCATGCGTGCTAAATCAATTCAAAGATATAAATTATTTGTTCCAAAAGCAGTATCTTTGCCTTTTTCTTTCTCCTGACTGAAAAGCAACTGAAATAACACAGCTTTTTTTGACTTATGTGAGGATTATACGGTACATTAACTTTGTTCTTATCCTCTGCAGCAAGGTGAATTTAATCCTTTTAGGGTGTATACAAGGCATGCTTTTTGATCTAATACATGGTGCTTTATTATTCTTGCTAGTAATAATGCTATCTGTAGGAGGTAGATGGCCATTTCACATCTTCTGAATCTTATCTGCCTTTCCCTGTAGAAAAGAAATTTAAAGCCCTATCTCAGATATTTTAATTCCTACAAGAATCCTTCAAACTCAGCATATTCTAATATTATCGTGATTAAAGCCATGCAAGACACTTTACTAATTAAGTTTCCTTTTGGATAGAACTGGCCTTAAAGCACAGCTCTTCAAAGAGGAGTTGACTGTAGCACCTGGTAGTCTCTGTTGCACACATTGCTGTTAACCCCAGTCAGTGCTGATGCCATTGTTCCCAATGACAAAACCCACTAACTTCAGAATGAAATTCCCATCGTGTGATAGTGCCTTTCTAAGCTACATCCAAAATGGTGTTAACTATGGTAACAAGTTGTCAAATGTTTTGTAAAAAGATGTCAAACCAGAATGCTGATACAATAGATCTTCTTTAAGCCAATGATCTTGTATGATATCATAGAATCAACCAGGTTGGAAGAGACCTCCAAGCTCATCCAGTCCAACCTATCACCCAGCCCTATCCAATCAACTAGACCATGGCACTAAGTGCCCCATCCAGTCTTTTCTTGAGTACCTTCAGGGACAGCAACTCTACCACCTCCCTGGGCAGCCCATTCCAATGCCAATCACTCTCTCTGTGAAGAACTTCCTCCTAACCTCTAGCCTATACCTCCCCTGGCACAACTCGAGACTGTTTCCCCTTGTTCTGTTGCTGGTTGCCTGGGAAAAGAGGCCAACCCCACCTGGCTATGACCTCCTTTCAGGTGTTATGGAAGGGGCAATTAATTACTGNAGGTCTGCTCTGAGCCTCCTCTTCTGTAAGCTAAACAACAGAGAACAACTACTGCAGATGCCTTCCTATTGAGAAGTGAGACATACTGCATCCACTTCTAGCCTTCCAGTATCTGAAGGGAGTCTACAGGAAGGCTGGGGAGGGACTATTGACAAGGTCTTGCAATGACAGGATGAGGAGTAATGGGTTTAAANTGGATTCTCTTGGGAATATAATAACTCTTGCCAAGATATGTAGCAGGCCTCAAGGAAGCTGAGAGTATAAACTGTGAAAGGCAGTGACTGCTTATAAAAATAGAAAAGTCCTGAGATTCTTAAGGTTTGTGTAAATGCTAGACGGCTTAATAGAGACATGAGCCATTTTGCATACACCTTAGGACTCAGACCTGGGTTGGGTTGTTTCGTTGTTTGGTGGTGGTTTTTTGTTTGTTTGGGGTTTTGTTTTGTTTTTCATTGCCAAGATATAAACAAACCACCAAAAAACTTATTATTTTACCTACAAAAATATATGCAGGTACACTGGCGTGGTCAGAACACACTGCCAGGCAATTGCAATCACTGTTGGTTAGTAGCTTGGGCAATGGACACAGAGAGAACAGAGAACCTAGGTCTAAGTCCAAAAGAAGTTGTTCATAGAATCAACCAGGTTGGAAGAGACCTTCAAGCTTATCCAGTCTAACCTACCACCCAGGTCACCCCTGAGCTTCCTCTTCTGCAGGCTGCACACCCCCAGCTCCCTCAGCCTCTCCTCACAGGGCTGTGCTCCAGGTCCCTCGCCAGCCTTGCTGTCCTGCTCTGGACACCTTCCAGCACCTCAATATCTCTCTTGACTTGAGGGTCCCAGAACTGGACACAGCACTCAAGGTGTGGCCTGACTAGTGCTGAGTCCAGGGGCAGAATAAGCTCCCTGGTCCTGCTGGCCACACTGTTCCTGATGCAGGCCAGGATGCCATTGGCTCTCCTGCCCACCTGGGCACACTGCTGCCTCATCTT
>WBNM01046169.1:0-46318 GCA_013399055.1 Ramphastos sulfuratus
TTCTTTGATTCTATGGTTCTACTAGCTATGCTGGCAATACCCAGAAGCCACCAAGGATACAGATATGACATCAAAATTTTAGACCCAGGCTCACTATACAGGAGACATAAGGCTCTGTACATTCACCATAGTCAATGAAGATCAATAGACATAATTACAGGGTGCTCCAGCCTGTCAAAAGCCTGAAGCACATGTCAGAGGTTCCCTTTTATCTCTCAGTACAGTCCACTAGAGAAACTAGGCTCCCAGTTCGTGGGGAAAAAAAATGCACATGGCTTGGAACAGACTAATTAATCTGTGGAATCAGCTTTTCTGGCTCCAAAGCATGAGGCACTTACTGCCTCCCTTACATGGGAAGAGGGGCTCCTGACAGGCTGGCCATGATTCATAGGGTGATAGAGACTTGAGGGGAACCAGGTGGTGCCACACAACTGCCAGCAAAACAAGTGTGCAGACTGGGGACACTGTTCAAGCCAGGGCCTGGCCCTTAATGCCAAACAGCTACTGTGAACAAGGGCTCCTATTTTGATCTACAGCCCACATAATTCAAGCACCTTTCCCTGCCTGCTGTGACAACGCCACAACTATACAGGACAGAGGATTAGATTACTTTAATGCTCTCTCTATGCAGTTACACCTTCAAAATATTCATCCTGAAGCCAGTGCAGCATGCAGAAGCCTGACAGGCTGCACACTGGGAGCAATTTAGACCTTGCTCTGTGCATTACTCTAACCTCTACTAAGCTCTCAGGTGGAATTCAAGGTGATGGTTTTAACCTACACAGCTATCACTGCTTTGAGGCCTTTTTAGCTGAGAAATCCTCTCTCTCCCCCAGTCAAATGTGGATGCTGACTCTCAGGGAACCTGCACCCACATGGAGTGTTAGACCCCTGTTTTTGTTATTATTTTGCGCAAGACATCAATTTTCTTCTTTCTCTACATCTACACTGAGGGGTAGGGAATCTATTCACAGATACACCTCTTATTTAGCCTGTGACTTCTAACTCTTTGTTAAGGTGTATGAGGCACAGAATGCGTACCTACAAGTACATTCTAAAAAGAGGGGAAAAAACAATACGAGTTTTCTGCTGTGCTTACAGTTAATTATCCACAAGCTTACTTTCCTCTCCCTCTACCCAGCACCCACCCAAGGACTGAGCTCACATGTCAGACACCAGGCATTTGTGCACACTTGAGGAGGTTCAGCAACATGTGTTGATCACTTGACTCTGCTCTCTCTACCACTCGTCAAACTGAAAAACAACATCTTATGAAGAAGGACATTGACTTCTTTGACTCACAATATGTTATTTCTGTTTATCTGCTTTCCATATGATTTTCTGTCATTTACCAAATGACATCCCTCTTGCCGCTTACTCAGAAGCCTCCTATGGACCATAGGAGAGTTACGAGAGAGTTTTCCAATGTCTTTGCCCCTAGCCTGTCCCTAGCTTTTGATCCCAGTATGAGCAAAAGAGCAGCCATTGAACTGAAGGTTACAGAGAGAAACAAACCAAGCCAATCTGTTTACACGTACCCTGGTTCCTGGTGCTGTGCTGGGACCAGACTGCTTCAGTATTCCATAAACTGATTCCTTTTGAAAGAACAAGGAATGGATTCAGGCCAGTAGTTTAAATACTAAACTGGCAGGTGCTTTATAAATGAGATAGAGAGCGAATTCTCTCTTTTATAGCAGTTGTAAAACCCATCTCTCTGGATATTTTGAGTTCCTAAGAATGACAGATCTATAGCTTCCTTTGCATGCATTCAAAGTGAGGGCAGAGCTGTCAGGTGCCTAGCCTGTACATTAGGATACAGTACAGCAACCTTCCTGTAGATATTACCAGAGCAGTCAGTAGCCTGGAGACCTCCAACCAGCTGGTTATGCAGCTGCCTAATAACTGTCATATTGCTTCCTGCTAGAGGGGAAAGGGAGCTAAAGAAGATGGAATGAGACTAATTAAAAAAAAGGAAAACTTGGAGTATGCTGCTTTTACCTTTCCTCAACTTGGTAATTCAGCTTCCTAAGTTAGTGCAAGATGAATGGGAAAGTCAGAAAATTACTGGGGGCAATGAGATAAAAAATCTACCCACTGTCTGTCTTTTCCACGTCTTTCTTTACAGTCAATATTATTATGGTATTTTCAATCCTTGATGAAGTCGGTTCTCCCAAACCAGGTAAGTGGTGGTAAAAGAAATAATTTGAAGGAGCTGCTGTCCTCTCAAAGGTCCCCCAAATGCTAAACACAGTAGAGGAAGATTATGTTAGAACAGAGAGTGCATTGGAGTGAAAAGAGGAGCATTTCATAACCACTTCAGATTTGGAAGTGGGGGGATTACATTTAAGGACGTAGGAGGATGCCAAGTTTTTCTACATGGCTGGAGTATAAAACCTTTAATAGCAACTACATTTTTTTTTTTTTTTTAAGGTTGAAATTATGAGCATATTTGACTTTCAATAGTACGTTTTCTGCAAAGTGATAATAAAGCATTTCGAAATGCATCTGATTAAACGGAGGAGTAGATTCAGAAAGTGAATGAACAGGAGGGAGTGCAGTACAGCATGGCTGCTACACTGCTGCATTTGAATGGGTTCGAGTCAAGGATTTTAACCAAAGACTCCTACTCACAGGAGCTTGTTCTAACCACAAAACTGAGCAACAGTTGAAGACACACCCTATCTCTCTCTTGTCTGATGTAGCAGCTCTTTAAATATTCACTGGCACAGAGGTGAGAAACCATATCAATAACTCTAACCTCCTGCTTAAATTCAGATTTTCCCTTTGTGTCTGTGAATATTTAAGGTAGATAAAATATGGTTCTACTTTGAGCTTCAAAAGGACAGCTCCGTTCAGAATACACAATAGATCACAGGATCACAGGATGTCAAGGGTTGGAAGGGATCCAAAGAGATCATCAAGTCCAACCCCCCTGCCAGAGCAGGACCTTACAATATGGCTCAGGTCACATAGGAGCACATCCAGACCAGCCCTTCAAAGTCTCCAGAGAAGGAGACTCCACAACCTCTCTGGACAGCCTGTGCCAGTGCTCTGGGACCCTTACAGGAAAGAAGTTCCCACTTGTGTTGAGGTGGAACCTCCTGTGCTGCAGCTTACATCCACTGCTCCTTGTCCTATCCCAAGGAGCAAGTGAGCAGAGCCTGTACCCCCTCTCCTGACCCCCAACCCTCAGGTATTTATAAACATTTATTAAATCCCCTCTCAACCTCCTCTTCTCCAGACTCAAAAGCCCCAGGTCCCTCAGCCCCTCCTCATCAGGCAGTGCTCCAGGCCCCTCATTGTCCTCATAGCCCTCCGCTGGACCTTCTCCAGAAGATCCCTGTCCCTCTTCAAGTGGGGAGCCCAAAACCGAACACAGTACTCAAGATGAGGTCTCAGCAGGGCATAGTAGAGGGGGAGGAGAACCTCCCTTGATCTGCTGGACACACTCTTCTTAATACATCCCAGGATCCCATTGGCCTTCTTGGCCACCAGGGCACATTGCTGTCCCATGGATGTTATCCACCACCACTCCCAGGTCCCTCTCCACAGGGATGCTCTCCAGCAGATCATCTCCCAGGTGCAGCTTATTATTCTGTCCCAGGTGCAGGAATCTGCACTTGTCCTTATTGAACCTCATTTGGTTCTTCTGTGCCCATCTTTCCAGTCTGTCCAAGTCTGGCTGGATGGCCACACTGCCTTCAGCTGGATCAGCCAAGCCTCCCAGTTTGGTGTCATCAGCAAACTTGCTGAGCAGACTCTCTGTCCCCTCATCAACAGCAGTTGGGCCACTCTCCTGAGAGACAGAAGACTCATGTAGAGTCCAGACATTCTCAGAGAAGAAGAGGTGTGTGTCCCAGGTTGGGAACTATAGGGTTAAAAAGTCCTTTGAGGACTTGAAGATTGTTATTCAATCCCACAATTCTGCTATCTCTTCATAAGCTCACGGCAAGGCCAGCTTGTTCTCCTTTCCTCCCCTTCCAGCCTTGCGTCGGGCAGGATGTCCTGGTAGTCATAAATCCTGCCAGGCTGGTTTAAACCCTTGCTCAGTCCTCCTTCTGTTCAGGGTCCGGAAGCTGAAGTAGATTGAGCTAAGCTAAGCAAAGCCCTGAGGCGAGGAGCTCAGCACTGTGTCTGATGCAGCCCCTCAGCGTGCCTGTGTGGTTGCACGAGGCACAAAGCTTTGAATGCATTGGGCAGTACAAGAATGCTAAATGCCTATTGGCCAGTTTAACTTTCAAATTGGTCTATTTAAGGGGGGGATGATTTAGAAGCAGCGCCTTTTCTACACAGCCTTTTTTCTACACAGCTGTCCTCAGAGATCATCTCTCTGCAGCACCCTTTTGCGGCTCATTACCTGGGAATTGCCATGGCCACGTGTTTGCAGCTTACACTGGCTCTGCAGCAACTCTCTCTCTCCCCCACCTCTGCTTGGAATACTTTGTATTTTACCGCAGGATCATTGTCATGNGTTGTTCTTACTTTATGTTCGTGAATGACCCTTAAATCCACAAAATGTTTATTTGTCCAAAACTGCACATTGAAATCTGCCTGGATTTGTCAGCAACTTTAAATAAACTTAAATGCCCTTTAAAATAAATAAAACCAGATCATTTGTGTGTGTTCATGTGTGCTTGTGTGTATGCACCCACAAATGGTTGGTCACCTATGATTGCATTGAAATCCTTAGATCTGAATTAAGTGCATATTATAGTGCATTAAAAAGTGGAAAAGGCAATTCAGGCATAATGAAAAATCAGGATAATATCAGTCCCTGATGATTTCAGACCTGGAAACAAGAGCCAATGCAAAAAAATGCTATCAATAAGCATAGTTAAAAAATAAAAATAAAATAATTTTAAAAAGTATTAAAGCACAACTGACTTCCTTCGAAATAATTTGATCTTGGAAAACATCTAACAAACCCACTGCTTGTGAAAATTCAGCAGACTGAAATCTGGCCCAAAACCTTGGTCTACTGCAATCTCAAACTCCATCTCAAGCAAAAATGTCAGTCACAGCTGAACTCTCTGTGTAAATCTTCTTTCGCATAAGAGACCAGTGCACACAGGCAGCTTGCTAGGTCTTCACATTAAGACAGCTCATTTGCCAGCTGTTTGACAAGGGAAATCAAGGGTCAGAGAGAATGTACTGTCTGAGCACAGTGAGATGACAGATAGCCATACTTCCTTTTGGAAAGTCAAAATTACATTGTGCAATGCACTAATGTATTTGTAACAAAGTGAAAGGCACTGAATTACCTTATCTGTGGTGAAGCCTACACATAAAACACCATGAGTCTTGCATTTTCTTCATCCTTCCAGACCAGCGAAGTAACCTGCTTCATCAGCCATCAGTCTTCTAATTCAATGTAAATAGTGCTGACAATGAATCAGGACACACAAAAGTTCTAAAATAGACTTCTAGACTTATTTCCCGCCTTTTTCTTTTTTCTTTTTTTTTTCTTCCTTGAGGTCCTAAAAACTTGAATTATGTTTCCCAATTTTCCTCTATAAATGTGAACTCCAAGGAGTCATTTGCTGAATTATTTATTTTTAATGGAGGAAAGATATTCACAGACCAGCCCTACCTCCACTTGCTGCCTCCCTTCCCATCAAATATCAAATATTATTATACCATCAAATATCAGAACTTTGATTTTTTTTTTTAATTTTCCAGGAGACCATTCCTCAATATCAAGCCAGTGCACTGGCTGTTCTCTGTGGCTTTGCCCAAAACTGCTCCTGCTGCCTTTCCTACATTTGCTTCCTATTTTCTTCATTACTTCAAAGACTTCCTCATGACACTAGTGTTAGAATTGTGACTATTAATAGGAAATAAAAAGAATCTCAGAACAACCAGCATTTCTTGGACTAGGAAGTTTGCTGGGTATGTTTTTTCTTTTAATGCTGGTGCAAATACAAAACGAAACCACTCAGAAGAAATAATAATGAAATGTTGCTCCCTAGGTGCCTGCAAACCTTTCTTAAATCAGATAATTAAGGTCCAAATTTTCCTTCAGAGTAGATCAACATGGCATCTTTGAATCCAGGGGTATTACATGCAACTACACTAGCTCCATATCCAGCTGTCTAACAATGCAGACAAGAGGCCCAGGAAAAGAACCACATATGGGGCATCTAAGTATCAAGTTGTTAAGGGTTAACCCCTCCTGGGCATGGTCAGGAACCTGACCCCAGGTCCTCTTGTCTCCTTCTGGGGGTGGTCTTGAACTTGATCCCAGGTGCAATGGTTAGCCCACTCCCACTTCCTCTTTGGACCCCTATAAAAGCAGAGGAACTTCTTGTTTCTCTCTCACACATAATCGCAGAATTACAGAATTATCCAGGTTGGAAAAGACCTCTAGGATCATTGAGTCCAACCTATCACCTAACCCTTCTAATTAACTACCCCATGGCACTAAGTGCCTCATCCAGCCTCCTTTTAAGTACCTCCAGGGATGATGATCCCATAAACCTTCCCAGGCAACCCATTCCAATGCCAATCACTCCCTCTGTGAAGAGCTTCTTCCTAAACCTGCCCTGAAACAACTTGAGACTGTGTCCTCTTGTTCTGTCACTGACTGCCTGGCAGAAGAGACCAACCCCCGCCTGGCTACAACCTCCCTTGAGGTAGTGGTAGACAGCACTGAGGTCTACCCTGAGCCTCCTCTCCTCCAGGCTGCACACTCCCAGCTCCCTCAGGCCCCTCACCAGCCTTGGTGCCCTTCTCTGGACATGTTCAAGCACTTCAACATCTTTCTTAAATTGAGGGGCCCAGAACTAGACACAGTACTCAAGATGTGGGCTAACCAGTGCTGAGTACAGGGTCAGAATAACCTCCCTGGTCCTGCTGGCTACACAACCAGCCTCTCTGCTCTGTTTTCAACTGAGGAGCACCCCTCCTGTTCCAACTGCTCCTGCTTTACCATGTGGCCAGCTAACCTTGTGGCAGACCAATCACCTCCTGAATCTACCTCCATCCATTTCCATCCATCTGGTTTTGTATATATTTGTATTTGTTTCTCTTCCCTATACCCTTTTTGTAATTCCCCTTACCTTAAATACCTTTTATTGTTAAAGTTTTCCTTTTAGCTTCCAAATTGGAGCAAGACTATTCTTTGGGTGTTTTCTATCCCTTTTACCCTTCTGCCTAAAATCTTTTTGTATGGGGAGAAGGGAAGAGGAAGGCATCCTATATATATTCTTGTTCTGTTAGGCTTTGGGTCTCTGGAAAGCTTAAACCAGAATGCAAGTGATGATAGGGAGTACAAATTGCCCAAAGAAATATGAGGAGCTTGGGAGAATCAGAAATGGAGACAAGTAACCAATGCAGAATGATCAGTATATACCTGGGTCTTGAATATTTGATGAGGCTGACTGTTCAAAAGAAGCAGCAGCTTGGCTTAGTTCAGACCATGGAAGTACATTAATCAGTAGAGAAGAATTTGTGCTGAGACCCTTACCCTGTGATAATGTACTGCCGGGAAGAGATCTACTGTTTCTCTCTCTTCACACACATATACCTGTATAATAGCTACTATTCCTTCTACAGTAGTCATGGATTACTTCATTATAAGGAATTTTAGAGCAGAGATAAATGAAAATACATTAAAAACGTGCAAGGGATGACTGCAGGTTTTCTCCCTATCGAAGAAGGAAATATCCACTATACAATTTCTTCTTGGAAGCAAGAAAATGATCCTCATTAACACTGTCACTGCTGGCTTCTCCATAACCTCTGGTTTTCCTAAAGCTGCCAGGATGTAAAAATACCTGTTGCATGCTCATTAGCAAGATCTAGTAGGGATGTATAGTACCTCTTTGCATCTGATAGATGTCACATTATAGAACGAAGAGCAGGTAAGGTTGTGACAAACCAGTTTTTCATCTCTATGATAAATATAAATATATTTTTTTGTTGTAAGCATTATGGAAGATACCTCAGGGCTGATGGGGAATTTTCAAGTGTAATGTTCTCGTGGCTTTTCTACAAGTCTTATCCCAAATGCATCTTTTATTTGCTTTTCCTCTTGAAAATACCTGTGCAGGTTCATTATCTCAGTGAATCTCAGCATTATAAAAGGAAAGCCCAGTTGCTGTACCTTCTTGTCTGGTGGTGTTCTTGAAAAAATATGTCTAAAAGAAAAACCTAGTAGACTCCGCCTTAGAAATTTTGTGTCATGATCCAAAGATGAAGAAAGAACTTGTTCTGAAAAAAGGTGGAAAATAAAGTTCACAGTGGTTTATAGTCATAGCCTAAGTCTTGTCAGTGATAAATTTCACTTACTTTTTCCTTTCAGTAGCTCATAACCAATTCGCATATGAAAGAAAGAAGTGAAAACTATGTGACTCATGTATCATCAGAAGAATTATTACCTGAGATTCAGCTGCAATGCCAAATTTCACCCTACATCAGACCTGTGAAAATGAGCACCGAAAACGAATAGAGGGCAGAACTGTCAAGCCAGGGAGTTAACACAAAGCAGAATCTGTCCTGTCCAACCTTATCATGAGTCTATGATTCATAGAACTTCTATGGAAAGTAAGCAGAAAAGCTGCTTCTTCAGTTGTGAAGCCAGTAGTTTTGCGGTGAGTATTGCTCCAGGGGGCTGACCATGGAAAGTCTGAATATCTCAGATAGGCTGAAACTTAACCCAGCCTTTGAAAAGATGCTGTAGTAAGGTGGGGGTCGGGCCCTTTTTTTCCTCAGTATCAAGTGATAGAACAAGAGGAAATAGCCTGAAATTGTGCAGGGGGGGCTTTAGATTGGATAGCAGGAAAAACTTCTTTACTGAAAGAATGGTTCCAGGGATTGGAACAGGTTGCCCAGAGAGGTGGTGGAATCACCATCACTGGAGGTGTTCAAAAAAACATGTAGATGTGATACTGGCAAGATATGTTGGGGTTTTTTTCCGGCCAAAACAGTTCTATGATTTTACCATTCTCTCTGGTGAATAAATTCAATACTGTCATCCGTCAATACATCGGACACTGTTACCAGGAATATCATTGAGGGCACTGGGTTATCCTTTCACTAGTTCAGATGTCTCAGCTTTCCAGGAAACAAATGAAAAACAAACAAACCAAAAACCAAACAAACCCTACAGAGCACATATCCTACCACTTCATATTTCTCCTACTCAAAATAATTCTATCTACTCATTAGCCAACAGACACTTGAGTAGTAGTTATTTCTACTGAAATATTATAATAGTGCCTTGGTTTCATCTGGGATAGAGTTAATTTTCTTTCTAGTAGCTGTTTCAATGTTGGTTTGGATTCAGTGTCAGAATAACATTGATAACATACTGATGGTTTAGTTGTTGCTAAGTAGCGTTAATGCTAAGTTAAGGGTTTCTCAGTTTCTCATGCTCTGCCAGCAAGCAGTTGCACAAAAAAATGGGAGGGAACATGACTGGGACAGCTAAAACTATCCAGAGGGATATTCCTTACCACAGAACCTCATGGTCATCACATAAACTGAGGCAAGTTGACTCGGAAGGATGTATCATTGCTCAGGCACCAGACAGCATCAGTTAGCAGGTGGTAAGCAATTGCATTGTGCATCTGTGACCTGAGTTAGATTATATGGTCCTGCTCTGGCTGGGGGGGTTGGACTTGATGAGCTCTTTGGGTCCCTTCCAACTCCTGACATCCCTGTGATCCTGTGATCATTTATATTTTCTTGAATTTTGTTTTGCCTTTATTATTATTATTACTATTATTATGATGATTATTTACTAATTATTATTAATTATTATTTATTATTTGTCTTTGTTGTTACTATTGTTGTTGTTTGTGGTAGTTGTATTTGATTTTATTTTAGTTACTAAACCATTCTTATTTCAACCTATGAGTTTTACTCTCTTTTTCAATTCTCCTCCTCATCTCATGGAGAAGGAGTAACTGAGTGTCTTCATGGTGCTATTACTGACCGGGGTTAAACCGCAACAAGCAGCTTTTTGGCTAAGGGCCTCACTGTACTTTCTTTAAGCAAGCAAGTGCTGAAAGGAGAACATATTTGACAACACCTCTGAACACTCAGTCTGTAAGATTGATACTGAAAGCAGGAAAGACTTAATGGGATTTTAATGCATTTCTGTACATATTGCCTCCATACAGTATTTGTCACAGTGAATATAAAAGTAAGATCCTCTTAACTAATTTTTCAGTTGTGGATTTTATGAAAAAAATAAAAAACCAAAAAACCAAACACAAGGGAAAGAAACAGGGGAAAAAAACCAAAACAACAAACTACCAAATACTAAAAGTCATTTAGATGGACTTAAAAGACCTCTACCAGTGCCCAGTTAAAGAATGGCAAAGGGAACAGGTTCATGCCGGTTTTGGGAGTGCTGCCCAAAAGGAAGAGTCAAAACACATCAGTTTGCTTTTAAAAGTTATGTTGCTCAGAGAAGTACACAGTTCAGGTCATTAAGCCTTTAAGAGATAAGACAGCAGTGTCCAGACTGGCACTTTAGATGTGGCCAGAGGGGAGTGTCAGAAGAGCTGTTGAGAGGGGAGCAGTTGAAGGTAGAAAGTTGGTCACCACAGATCTTGCTTTGAAAGAGCTATATGAGGCTGAAGATCAAAGTCAATGGTGAGGGCCTGCAGGGAAGCACCTGGACCTCAAGTAGGTGCAGCCATGCAAGGAATAAGGTCTGTTGGATGGGGTTGTGAAGGGATAGATTGTATAGTGTTTGTCAGCCCAGCAGTAAGATCTTATGCAGCTATTTTATAAACAGAGGAAACTATTAAAAATTATATAGAATCATAGAATTATAGAATGTCAGAGGCTGGAAGGGATCTCAAAAAATGATCAAGTCCAGCCCCCCTGCCAGAGCAGGATCACCTAGAGCAGATCACACTGGAATGCATCCAGACGGTTCTTGGATATCTTCAGAGAAGACGACTTCACAACCTCCCTGGGCAGCCTGCTCCAGTGCCCATGAGAATTGTCCTGACTTTTGTATCCACTGCATGGCAGCATCTGTTTTGCAGCTTCTGTCTTGATTTTAATGAGGAGATCATCCCAGCATGAGATAATACTTAATCAGTCAATATAGGCATTATACTAATGAAAGTAATTAAAACACCTTATGGTACGTATGTTTCTCAAAATAAAAGCCATGGCTAAGATAGGGAAGCTGCTGGTGGAAGAGATAAAAAATCTTGCCTCTTTGAGAAATGAATCCAATGGGAACAGCATGTTGAGATAAAAAGATTTCTGATAAACTGCTCTGATTAGGTTATGTGCCAAGAAAACCAAGACAGACAAAACTAGAATGCTGTTTGCATGCTGCTAACACAACCCATACTGACTCTCAGTGAGGCGGCCCTTGGATTTGGTGGCCTGCCATTCTAACCAATGACATTCATATTTTGTGTATCTCAATCTCACATGTAAGGTCATTGTTATCTGCCTGTTACATGTATTTGACTGAGAAATAGATTTATGGTATCACTGTGGCAGACTGCCCAGCCTGGTCAGGAAGTTTAGCAGGCAAGGTAGCACTCACCACAGACAACGCACCCCACAACAGAGGGGGAAAAAAAACAAACCAAGCAAGCAACAACCAAGCATAAAAAAAAAAACCAAAACCAAACCAAACCAAAACCTCCCCCCAAAAAACAAAAAGCAAAAATGCTATTGAGAAACCACTAGATCTAGATTCAGCCCAATTACATGCAAATCAGCTAGGGACTATCTGCCATATGGATTGGATAATGACTCACAGAAGCATCTTCTGCAGGGGGTTGGGTTAAAGGAGTAAGAGCATGATTCACCCTGGTTTCTACTTAAAGTTATATGCAGAAGTCAAAAATAGAGCTCAGGATAGAAAATAGCTATGGCATGTGCAGCTGTTTTTCTCAGCAGCAGCACAGCAGGGAATAAAAAAGACACCATCCAACCCTGAACTTTGAGAAACCATGATCATTCTCTAGACTTTAACTCCATCCTTGCCAGCCAGGTAGTGACATGAAGAGTAAATACACTAAAGAAAACAAAACGTAAAGTCATTGTGTGTTGTGCTAGGAGGTTAGAAGGTGCTATAGTTAGAAATCTTCCCTCTGGGGCATCAAAAAGGCTGCTGATAAACCTTGCTGCCTGTAGCCATCATTGGGAGACTGAATAACGTGGGTATCTCAGACCTCCTGCCATGTTTGAGAGATGGAAGTTCACGTTGCCCAAACAGGATCCTGTACGAAGTGAAACAGATCAAATACCTCTCAATGGAAGATGCCTGCAGGGACAGCAAGTCAGGAATATCTATTCGCTTCTTGGAAAGTGGCTTTTTTTGCCTTTTGCATTTGCAGTGAATGAAGATTTTGCTTGGAAAATGACAGTGAGTCAGCCTTTCTGCACTTTGAAGGACTGGACACGCGACACAGTGCAGATTCAGCACTTGACAAAAACCACACCAGCTTTGAGTCAGCTGGTGGGAAAGTGGGAGGAAAATGTACCTCTCACTACTGTGGTCCAAAAGGCAAGTTAATAAGGGAGCTGGTTAAACAAAATGATGAACTTTTGGAGAAGATCGCAGTCCCTCCAGGACCTCAGGCCTGATAAAGGAGAGGAAGAGGCAACATGTTGAAGCTCCTGAGGGGTGGTGAACTGCTTTCGCTGCATGGAGATCACAAAACATTAAGGAAACACATTAATCTTGAATTTTGAAACTCACTAGAGACAACTCAGGAGAAGTAATTTGCTATGCTACAAGTGTACAATTTACACGTGTATACATTGAAATATTTTACTAAGATGCTTTGATTATTGTTTTTAAGGTATGAATAAAAAGTGGCTTTGATAGAATACCACTGAGCAAAAAATCGTCACGCATGAATATGCAATGTGTGTGCTTCCATGATTTAAGGTCAATGTGTTTTGATGATGGGCTAGAGATCACAGTGCTAAACATCATGCAAAATCAGTCCAGTAATTACCTTTCATCTATTGAATGCATTTCGCCTTTCAATTTGGTAAATAAGAAGAAAACAGTGTTTGTGGAACACTCTAATAGGTAAGTGAATGTCTGAGTCACTGAAATAATGACTTACAATGGCAATGATCATTCATGTGAGCATGCTGAATAAGGAACAATTATCTACACACAGTACAAATAACTGCAGTGGTCTATAAACCATAAAATGGAAGACAGTGATAAAAGCAGAGGGAAAGTGTTAAAAGCCACTTACTACACAGCATCTTTTAGAAGCACATTGCTGTGTAGCACAATAAACAGATGAAGTTTCACCTTCCCTGTTGGAGTGCTTTACCCCACTTAGGTAGTAGGAAGGAATGAGCTCTTTGATGTCAAAACTATTTAAAAAAAAAGGGGAAAAAAAGGAAAAAAAAAAAGAAAAAAAAAGAAAAAAAAAGAAAGAAAGAGTTTGGCAAGTTTAAGACTTTGTTGTTGTGAACTATCATGGGGCTCTGATACAAGCAATAATTTCTGCAGAAATAATTCATCATATGAGCTGCACATGTGTTATCCACTGCAACCAGTGCTTAGAGACAAACACTATCAGTAAACCATTACTCATATTGGGTGAGTAGTTGTGTGCCATTGTTTCTGACCCCCAACAGGCCAACATGTGACACTGAAGAGGTGAAAAACTTTGATGAATCACATCTGAGGTGCATATTAACTAAATACAAAAATACTTCCTCTATCTAAATCTATCAAATTCATAGACTCAAAGAGATTAAGGCCAGAAACAGGATATATCTGAGTTTGCCTGACCTTCTGTATGTCACGGGTTATTCAATTTCACACAGTTAACACTTGTATTAGGACCAATAACACATGCTTGACTGAAAGGTATCTTTCAGGAGGATCTTTCAGGAGGGCATCAAATCTTGATTTGAATATACTGGCAGAAGAGAAATATATCTTCCCCCTCACAATTTTTCCACTAATTAATTTCCCATACTTTCACAGTTGGTTTTTTTTCCTAATTTCTCATTGGAATCTGTTTGGTTTCTATTTCCAAACATTAGTTCTTGACATATTTTTCTCTGCTAAACTAAATACCCTCTCAGACCCAGACATCTCCCCGCAAAGACATGGTCTTTAACAATCTCACCTCCCTTTCTGTTCTCAACAATCTAAACAGCTCCAGCTCTTCCTCCATAGCATTTTCTCCAGCCCACGAGTAAGTTTTGCAATTCATCAATGTGCTGTTTGTGTCTGGGATTCTATCATCCATCTTGTCCAAGCCAATCTTCCCCCTGGTTTCCCATTCATACACCAAAGGTTGTGTTACGCTTCCTCTCCACAGCACCATGTCAGATCCCCATGAGAAGGGCCTCCAGCTACCCTGTGGAGCATCTGCTGTCTGAAGTAGTGTTCACCTTTCCACTCACAGAGGTCAATACCTCTTCTGATTTACATCTGACTTTGTCCTCTGCTGGGAACATTCCCACTTGTTCCAATGGAAGCTGATCTCCCTGTGTGGCAATCATGTTATCATTTTTGCCATTCCACTCAACAGTCTATCTTTATGGTGTGGGGTTTTTTTTGTTTGGCTTTTTTGGGGATTGAGTTTGGTTTGGTTTTGATGGGGTTTGTTTGTTTGCTTGCTTCTTTGATTTTTTTTTTAATTATTGTTATTTGCTGTCACAGGTGTTTCATCTTTCCTGTACCCCACTTAGACAGATCCTCATTCAGTGATGTTTATTTGATGAGAGCTAGCATTTTAAATTGGCATATAGGCAGCTATTATCTATTCAGTGTTAACTTTATCATATTGCATAGTGCTTTTCACTAAAATAATTTCATGTGGTATTGTGTTAAATGCCATACAAAAGTCCATTGTGTCTGTGAAGTTTCTGTTATCAACTAAACTAAAACTGTCATCAAAGAATGAAATTACATTTCCTTGACAAGACCTATTTTCCATTAAAAGAAAATATTGACTGTTATTTATTCTATTATCTACAGTATCCATATCTATTATTATCTATAATATTATCTACATCTATTGTCTATATTATTATCTATATCTATATATGTATTCATATCTATATCTACTATTATTTTTAGTTTGGAGAAGAGAAGACTGAGAGGGGATTTAACAAATGTTTATAAATATCTGAGGGCTGGGGGTCAGGAGGGGAGGAGAGGCTCTGCTCACTTGCTCCCTGCTATAGGACAAGGAGCAATGGATGGAAGATGCAGCACAGGAGGTTCCACCTCAATACAATGGGGAACTTCTTTACTGGAAGGGTCCCAGAGCACTGGAACAGGCTGCCCAGGGAGACTGTGGAGTTTCCCCTCTTTTGAGACTTTCAAGGCCCATTTGGATGCATTCCTGTGTGACCTGAGCTAGATTGTATGGTCCTGCTCTGGCAGGGGGGTTGGACTTAATGATCTCTTTGGATCCCTTCCAACCCCTGACATCCTGTGATCAAGCTTAGTCTTGCATCAGCTGATTCCTGTATCAATTTCTCCATTGTTTTTGCCATGGAATTTTATCAGGTTAGTTGTGCCATGCTTACCTTAATTATCACATTTGCCCTTTCTCAATAGTGGGATGCCATTAACAAGCTTTCATTCTCTTGTCTTTGTCCTTCTGCAGATCCTTTGCAGACTACAGAAGCTGTGAGCACACATCCATGTTCACATCAGTATATAAGGTCTTTCCCTCATCAGGAGTGCTTTAGAACTAATGGTCAAATGTAAGCCTCTGTGAAGAGAGGTACAGTTTGTTAAATTCAGGTTCAGATCCAAGCTGGAGTTTCATTCACATGTATGTATCAGTTTCATTCACATGTATGCATCTGCCCGAGAGCTTTTAGAGCACAAAAAGCTCACACTCAATGATGAGACAATTGTGTCTTCACTTCAACAAAACACATCCAGAACTGAAAAGGAAAAAAAAATAAAGAATTTTGCAAACAAAAGGAAGGCTGACTGCTCACAGAATTTGCAGTGGACCAAATTTCTTCTCCTAAACCATGGCAGCAGAACCGAATGTCTAACTGATCAGGAAGAGATTTGTTTTTCTCTCTGCTTGTTCTCTCGGGCTGCCAGAAAACAGCAGGATCAGGATGCAAGTGAGTTAAGTTTTATCTGCAATCTTACAGCTGGGTCACGTTAAGCACTAAACAGATCTAGGAGCATTTATTTGTGAGATGCTCTGTTTCAGCCCTTTCTTATGACCAGCATCTGCATGTTTTTCAGTTCAGTGGCTCCCTTTTCTGCCTTCATGCAAGAAATCACTGTGTTATAAAAGGCTGTTGGTTTGCAATGTTGTGTTTTTTTTAAAGGGTGTTAAAGATGACATAATGTCTCTTTCTGCTGTAAAATGTTCTGTGGACAGGTAGGGAGTAAAGGTTTATTGCAGCTTTATTGGAATATATCAGATAAATTAAAGATGTGATATGCAGCCAGCTGATTGAGGCAGAGACTCCCTGCAGATGCTTTGTTTGTGCATTAAGAAAGTTGTCATAAGTAATTTGGACTGGAGTGTGGAATTATAGACTGCCAAATGTTGATTAATTAAGCCCATGTTTGGATTAGTTCTGCTATATTGTTTCATTAGAGAAAATTACCGAAAATATGGAATAAAGGAACCAGGGGGAATCCAGAAAGAATTTACAAGTGAGACCTCCATCAAGGAGCAGAGGCTGGGACTGAACTGTATGTATCTTATGATATGCAAAAAAGTAACGGTTACATAGCTGTTAATTTTAATTTCAGATTTGCCTCCATATAGTTTTTTTTCCCCCTTGTGTTGTGGAATAAAATGCCTTGATAAGAAAACCTCTTGCATTGGGAAATACTCTTCTGATGTTCTCAGGCTCCTGTAATTGGCTTGTAAATGCTCCGCCATTGAATTTAGCTGCATTCCAAGAATAGTAGATTAAAAACTAAAACAAAAAAAAAACCCAAACCAAACAAAAAGCATGTCACAATAAATTAAAACAAGTAGAAGAAAAAAATCCAGTGATCAAATTTTTACCCATCTGAAGCAAGTAAAGTCTCACTCTCTGAGCAGCCCAGTAAGAAAAAATTGTCTTCCTTCAACCATTTAGCTTTATGTACAGGGAGAGAAAAGGATTGTCTGAGGTAGAAATCTGGTCTGACTTGACAACCCTGGAGTGGGCAAAGAGAGCACCTGGACAGACACCAAACCCAAACTTCAGGGGAGAAGCAAGTTAGGAGTAGTTGAGTGTAGCTGTCTCTCGTCTGGAGACAGTGATACTGCAGGTGCCCAGCACATTGCTCACAGACTTTTAAGATCTTGAAATAGAGCATCACATTGCTGAGCCACTGTCACTGGAGTGGGAAGCTGGTGCTTGTACCGCGTAAGTGATGTTATAATACAGCAAGGCAACTCATCATACTTGTCATGATTCATAACATAAATCATTCTGTCTGCTTCTAAATACATTTCGCAGGCACTGTGCTCCTGCTCAGCCATGAGAGACACAGACACAGCAAACCCCAGTATCACCACCAAGAAACCTGGAGAGGGCAGGCCACGCAAATTCTGGCTGGCTCCACAGCATTGTCTTCACTGATGTGTGAGATACATCAGAGGTTCTCAGGAATTCTGACATTGTGATAAATTAAAACATGATAACTAACGGGCTACTTGGCTATTTTTTTCATTAAGATGAAGGAAAAGAAGAAAGACCTGCAAGCTATTCACTGAAAAAAATTAAAGAGCTCTTTTCAGGTAGTCAGTTTACACAGCCATAGGCCTGAAACATTCTGGAGAACAAAGCCCCCATTTCTCTTCCTTCCAAGCTTATATTTGCTACAGGTTAGAAGATCTGGACTTTGAAAAATTGAGAGGCATTTTTGACCCTGGTCATCTCTATATATTGAAATCCCCACTTTGATTACAGCAATAACTCTCACTTTGTTTAATCCATTGTCAGGTGCTTTGTCATTCATCAGTCTTGCATGGAGAAGAATCACATTAAGCTCAGGAATGGCCACAGAGGCTGGAAAAGAGAATGAAACCATCTGCATCCTCATATAATTATAGAATGTCAGAGGCTGGAAGGGACCTCAAAAGACCATCTGGTCCAGCTCCACTGCCAGAGCAGGATCACCTAGAGCAGATCACACAGGAAACGCATCCAGACAGTTCCTAAATATCTCCAGAGAGGGAGACTCCACAACCTCCCTGGGCAACCTGTTCCAGTGCTCTGTCACCCTCACAGGGAAAAAATTCTTCCTCAGTTTCACGTGGAACCTCCTATGCCTCAAATTCTATCCATTGCCCCTTGTCCTGTCACTGGGCATCACCAAGAAGAGGCTGGCTCCATCCTCCTGGCACTCATCTCTGGTTAGAGGAACAGGAGACTAAAACTAGCGAAACAAACCAACAGATCATTACTCTTTTTCTTGCTAATGAAAGTTCTTTCCATTTAGCAGAAGTAGAAAATCAACAGAAAACTTCTTTTATATGCTCAATTTGTCTGCTCATATATGTCTCACTGATCCTGTGCTGTGTATAACCCTCCAATGTTATTCTTGTCCAAATTTGCCAACAAAGATCTATATTTATCTCTGAGATTACTCCAGGACAACTACATCTAGTCAATAAAATTATATCAGCAATTAATTAGGCTAATTCAGTTCAGCCTCTAGGTGGGAAATATGTTAATGTTTCAGAAGTAACAAAAAGTATTGCATGTCTCTGTTAATTGCCCACCCTCCCTGGACACCTCAATCCTTGTCATTCCCTACTTCTCTGAGTATCCCTGCTCTCATCTACCCTTCTCCCATCACTCTCAGTTAGCACCAGATGTCAACATGGAGGCTTTTTACAATTTCATTATTGTATTACTAAAAGTCCATCTTGCCTTATTTTAAGCCTAGTTTATTTCCATAAGTGATATAGAATCATAGAATCATAGAATCAGTCAGGGTTAGAAGGCACCACAAGGATCATCTAGTTCCAATCCCCCTGCCATGGGCAGGGATACCTCACACTAGATCAGGCTCTCCAGAGCCTCATCCAGCCTGGCCTTAAACACCTCCAGGGATGGGGCTTCCACCACCTCCCTGGGCAACCTGTTCCAGGGTCTCACCACCCTCATGGTGAAGAACTTCTTCCTAACGTGCAGTCTGAATCCACCCATTTCCAGCTTTGTTCCATTCCCCCCAGTCCTATCACTACCTGACAGCCTAAAAAGTCCCTCCCTAGCTTCCTTGTAGGCCCCCTTCAGATACTGAAAGACCACAATAAGATCACCTCTGGAGCCTTCTCCTCTCCAGACTGAACAGCCCCGACTCACTCGGTCTCTCCTCATAGGAGAGGAGCTCCAGCCCTCTGATCATCCTTGTGGCCCTTCTCTGGACACCTTCCAGCACATCCATAGCCCTTTTATAACAGGGGCTCCAGAACTGGATGCAGTAGTCCAGGTGGGGTCTCACCAGTGCGGAATAGAGGGGGAGGATCACTTCCCTCACCCTGCTAGCCACACTTCTCTTGATGCAGCCCAGGATCTGCTTGGCTCTCTGGGCTGCAAGAGCACACTAATGGCTTATACTGAGCTTCTTGTCCACCAGCACTCCCAAGTCCCTCACCTCAGAGCTGCTCTCAAGCCAATCATTGCTCAGCCTATATTGGTGCTTGGGATTGCCTCAATCCAGATGCAGGACCCTGCACTTGGTCTTGTTGAACCTCATGAAGTTGGCCTGTGCCCACCTCTCCAGCCTGTCAAGGTCTCTCCGAATGGATCCCTGCCCTCCAGTGTTTCAGCTGCACCACACAGCTTGGTGTCGTCAGCAAACTTGCTGAGACTGCACTCAATGCCACTGTCCACAAAGCTGACAAAGATGTTAAACAAGACTGGTCCCATGACTGATCCCTGAGGAACTCCACTTATCACTGCCTCTACTGGGACATGGACCCATTGACAGCTACTCTTTGGGTGCAGCCATCAGCCCAGTTCTTTATTTCTCTGGTGGTCCACCCATCAAACCCATGGTTCACCAGTTTGGGGATCAGGATGTGCTGCAGGACTTCGTCAAAGCCTTTGCTCAGGTCCAGGTAAATGACATCAGTTGCTCACCCCTCATCGGTTGATGTGACCTTTTCATAGAAGGCCACCAGGTTTGTCAGGCATGATTTGCCCTTGGTGAAGCTGTGGTGACTCTACTCAATCACCTCTTCACTATATCTTCTTACCTACATGTGTTAAGACTTACAGTACCTGGTAACCTAAATCCTTTGTCTACTTTTCTTCTCACCAAAGCCCCTTTCGTGCTAGCTATTTTGAAGAATGGTATTTTTACAGCTAAGATGCACTGTATTTATCCATCTTCTAAATAATAATTAAAAAGCTAGAGAAAATTGTCTGATTTCTGTATTTTTATAATGATATCACTATTTTTTTCTTAAATAGGTTGTCAGAGGCAAAATCATCTGCTCAGCTACATATTTATAAACTGACCGTTTCCTATAAATACTGAAATTCAGTAATTATCCTCGAGCTACTCAGCAGAATTTGAAAATAGATAAAACAATGAAAAAGCGCAATAACTTTACATTTAATTTCTATCCACTTCAAAAGACTCACCAAGCACTGTTCTTACAATGCACTCAACCATTCTGTGAGATGACTTGATGCCACGAAGCTGCTATACTTGTACCTGACAACTAAAATGTAGTAGGAAGCAGGTTATTTTTAGTCAAAAACAGAACCTGACAGGAGGCAACTCATTCTGGATCTGTACTGTTGGCTATATATCAGAAAAAAATATCAGAAAAAGAGTTAATGTATCTTCTGTTAAATTGTGTAACAGATCGTGTCTTATTGTCAAACATAACATAAATTTGGCCTGCTTGTCTCCTTACAGGTCAGAGTGGAGCTACAGCAGCATAATCTCTGAGAAAAGAGGCAGAAATTGTGAAGGGCACAGCAAGGACAAGCTTCCACTGATTATAAAAAGAGAAAACTGCACTTTACAAGTGACTTGTCTCCTTCCTTCAGAAACAATGGCATACCCACACTCCAGGCACAAGCTTCTGGGAGTGGAAAACTGTAATCTACTTTTGAAATTATGGGTCACCTCTCATCAGAGGTGTATACAGTGAAGTGTTTGAATATGGTCAGTAGAGCACTTTTTCAGGTCTTCTGTTTACCAATCTTCAGTTGCATTTACATCATCCATTCAATATGAAGAACTGGATAATAGTACTGAGTCCATCCTCAGTAAGTTTGCAGATGACACCAAGTAAGGAGCAGATGTTGATCTGTTGGAGGGTAGGAGGGCTCTGTAGAGGGACCTTGACAGGCTGGATGGGTGAGCAGAGGCCAGTGGGATGAGACTTAACAAGGCTAAGTGCAGAGTTCTACACTTTGGCCACAACAACCCCAAGGAGAGCTACAGGCTAGGGACAGAGTGGCTGGAGAGCAGCCAGGCAGAANTTATCAGCTAACCTGGTTTCTAGGCTGTTCCTAGTCAAGACAATAGTACAGATCTCCAGTCCCAGTGGCAGTATGCAAAACAGTCATGTGGGAAAAATAATCTCTTTATCTATATGGCAAAATCAGTGGAAACGGTTGCCTGAAATTCTGGGAAATGCCAGAACACCTTATCAGAACTTACCCATTCTTTTCAGATAATATCAAAACCAATGTGAAATCACAAACTGACAGTGGCCTTCAGGGCAAATTAGCAGCATTATCTCATTTTGAGATGAAATTTTGACATCACAAAATGTCAGTATTCTGTCAATGCAGGACTTGACTGACTTACATGGGACTAGAAATAGATGGCCATTCATTTCTCTACAGCTGCTCATCCAGGAATCTCCAAGTGCCTGGTTGCTTTGTTTGTACAAAAACATGTTCAGTTCCCCTTTTCCATGTGTTTATAAGATCTCAAAAGGAATGACAATCCTAAAAGAGAGTTAGACTTAGATATCAGCAGCTTCTTTACTTCTTCTTTTTGGCCATGCTAGTTTTTATTAACTATGGCAGTAAAAGCTGTTTAGAAGGATAGAGAATGGTTGTAAATACCTCTCTCTCACAGTGTTACCTCAGGGATCCACTCCAGTGGAGCTCCAGCATGTGGCATAGCTGTTTAACAAAGGAGAGTGGTGGGGGAGCACTAAAAGGAAGCAGCAGAGGAGGCAGAAATTCCTTCAAGTGTTTGTAATGTATAGGAAAGGAATGATCACAAGGAAAGCAGCTGGACATCTGTGTGCATTTCCTAGCAGTGAGCAGCGATAGCTCATGTGCCTACTGGTATTCAGGAAAACTCATCTGCAGGGCTTGCAGTGTCTTGTAGTGCACACAGCCCATTAAAATGTCTGAGTTGGAATTGGCTCTTAGGGAGAGTGATGGAAGACCTATTACTTGGATCCTTAAAACCAGAATGAACCAAACACTGAAAACAGTACCATTGGGTCCCTCTCCTCCTTCAGCCCAGGGCCAAGCAGAGTCGACGAAATCTCAGGGGGTCTTTTTTTATTCTATCTCTAGATTTTGAAAAAGAACAATGAGACATAAACATAAATTTACATTCTTTCCACATTCAAGAGCAGTATATCAATGAACTCCATGTTCCAGCTGTATTTCTACACATTTGGAAATGCCCTGTCCCTGAAACAAATGCTGGCAGCAGTCAAAGACAATGCTAGAGAATGCGAGCATTACTATGAGACAAAGTCCGAATATGGCATGGAACCACAACAGAACAAACTATTGAAGGCGAAGCCTGAAGTGATGAAATGGTAAATAATTTATGCTTTTAGCCAGAATAAACTTTTCTTACTATTATTTCAGCATGTTGCATTTCTTGGGGTAGCAAAAGGGAATTAGCAGTTTTTTGTCAATCACAAGATTACCTCTCCCAACTAGATATAATCAAGAGGTGTTTAATCAGTATAGGTTGAGGACTGACCTGTTGGAGAGCAGTGACGGAGAAAAGGACCTGGCGGTCCTACTGGCTGGCAGGTTGACCATGAGCCAGCAATGTGCCCTTGTGGCCGAGAAGGTCAATACCATTCTGGGGTGTATTAGATGGGGTGTGGCTAGGAGGTCGGGAGAGGTTCTCTTTCCCCTCTACTCTGCCCTGGTGAGGCCTCATCTGGACTATTGTGTCCAGTTCTGGGCCCCCCAGGTCAAGAAGGACAGGGAGCTGCTTGAGAGAGTCCAGTGCAGAGACACAAGGATGATTAACGGATTAATCTTCCTTATGAGGAGAGCCTCAGGGAGCTGAGGCTCTTTAGCTTGGAGAGGAGGAGACTAAGGGGTGACCTCATCAATGTTTATAAATATGTAAAGAGTGAGTGCCAGAAGGATGGAGCCAGCCTTTTCTCAGTGATGTCCAATGACAGGACAAGGGACAGTGGGTGGAAGTTGAGGCATAGGAGGTTCCATGTGAACCTGAGGAAGAATTTTTTCCATGTGAGGGTGACAGAGCACCAGAACCAGCTGCACAGGGAGGTTGTGGAGTCTCCCTCTCTGGAGATATTCAAGAACTGTCTGAATGCATTCCAGTGTGATCTGGTCTAGGCGATCCTGCTCTGGCAGAGGGCCTGGACCAGATGGTCTTTTGAGGTCACTTCCAGCCCCTGACATTCTATGATTCTGTGATTCTATGAATATGAGAAATAAGACAGGAGCAGAGAGGGACATAGGAGATTTTCTTCCACTGAGATTATTTTTTATTACGAATAGCTTAACAGCTTCACAGTTTGGATGCTTAGTCATTCAGTATCACAGATTCATAGTACTCAAAAAATATGTGATAGAAATACCATGGAGAAAGCCAGGTACACTATCAGGTCACAATTTTTATTTCTGATATTGTTTAGCAGATTCTTGTTTAGCAGATTCTATCCTATTTTATGTACGTCCCAAAACATCAGGAAAATTGCTTTGCCAAGTCTGAGACATGCTTTCACTTTTCCATAGCACTGAAAAGCTGATCTAGGAAATACATTAAGGTCTGAACCAAGTCAAGTTTTTAATTTGTTTCTGAGATAGTTTTAAACATTCAAGGTAAAATTCAGAAGAGAACACTAACAGTGATTCTAAATGCAAGTATCAGAAAGATTAATTTTTAAAATATCGAAATAAAAATATCAAGCATTTTTATTTATTGTTTTTTCAGACAGGAGATTAAAGTGTTTCTATTGATACAGCAAAACATGCAGTTAGGCAAATGGACAAAACTTTGCTTTAAAAATGAATACATTTGATTGGAGGAGGGTGCTACGGAAGGGGTAATTAATTACTGCGAGATGATATTTTTAAAATATTAATATATAGTTTATTAATATTAAATATTCAGAACTCGCACCACCCCGACCAACATTTAATAATAATAACACGCTCTTTGCAACGTTATGGAAACTATATACAGGTTATAATAGGATCTGGAAGTAACTATTAAATATATACATTAACGGAATTAGATTTAAACTGGAAGAGAAGGCTTTGTGGCCAGTATACCGCTTGTGGCCAGTACACTGCTTGCTCACTAGATGGACGCAAGGAGCAACTTTCTGCTTATGGCAGAAGGCAACAAGAGGCTTTTGGTATTTACTCACAAAAAGGTTATTATCTGACAGTATCCAAAGCTCGTGGTGGGGTTGCTGTCGGTAGCTGTCAGAGGNCAAAAAATTCTACCACCCCATCTCCATGAAAAAAATGCATCCCTTCTAGCATTCGTTCAATCTCTAGCAGCTCTCAAGCTTTGCAATCACAGGAATCCTGTCCATTCAGATTGCCTTGTTTGTTTGTTCTGGTTTGGTCTTGTTTCATTTAATTCAAAAGCTAAAAATTCTGTTGCCAAAGATATGTCAGACTGGCACTGTCTGTCTTTGAAATCTGCTCTGGCAGTTCGCTCTCTCAGTATTTATGAATGAGAAGTATATTGTGTGTGTGAAGTTTGAGGTGTAGGAACAGGGAAGCTGTGCAGTTGCAGTCATTTTGCCCCAAACAATCTGTTATTACCACTTTTACAAAACACATTTTCTGTCAGGGATACAGATGTGTGTAATTTGGGCTGCCTTGGGTATCATTTCCAGGGTTCAGAAACTCACAAATGGCATTCCTGCCCAGCTTTGACCTCACATGTTTAAGGTCGCCACTTGCATTATCAAAACTCATTTTAAGGGGCTGAATTTAGCACAGCAGATGGCAAAGTACTCTGCTGCATAATGTGCTGTGGGTCCTCAGTTGGTGGATGCGGGACCACCCCAGAGGCCATGATGTCTGACTTTTGGCTTGGGGGGGAAGGGGGGGGCATGGCAGCAGTTGCATTGACCTTTGAGGACTGCAGTGATGTCCCTTGATTTAGGCTGTTGCCTCACTGTATAAACCCACCCATCTGCACTTGAGAAATTCTTGGCGCTTTCATGCTTTACTAATGAAGGACATTTTTTTCTGACTACTGTACACTGTGTTAACAAACCCCATAGGGGCAAAAGGCTTTGGCCTGGAAGACTACAGAGGTGAGAAAGCTCATACCAGATGAGAATTACGGTGGTAGATTTTGTTACTGTTATTCTCCTGGCTCAGCAAAACATACTGTGGGCCATAGCCAAGACTCTGGTTTCTTATTCCCAAAGTACTAACTATTCTTTGCAGTCTGCAATCACCTTCATTTTGGCATAATTACCTTTTAGCCCCTAGAATTACCATGTGCTTTCAATAGAAGTTATTCTTTTCCCCCAACCAAAGCTGCTTCATTATGCCCCAGAGATGACGATACATCACCTATGGTTGAGTGATTCCATTACAGACAATCTGCAAAGAGTTTAGAGTACCTTCAGAATGAAAGATACCATGTAAATAAGCTATATCTTTTAGTAATATGCACTAAAGTGTAAATTCTGCTCTGCAAGGCACACTTAAGTTCTCTAGCGAGCCACATAGAGTTAATAAATTGACAGTCAGCAGTGGCAATCTCATACCACGCTTATTTCAGAGCCTCCAACTTCTCCCAGGAAACTGCACTTTATCAGACAAAAAAGCCTTGCTTGCTGCAGTGCCTCACTGTTTTTGTAATGCTATTGACATCTCGCCTCTCCTGTTGCACTCAAACCTTATTATCAGCAGCATAGCTTTAACATTCCCCAACTGCAGCAGAGAAAATTAGCCCTTGTTTGTGAATCGATCATTCCCTCAGAGTTGGACACCACCACTGTCACCACGCTGGTCTGTGGGAAAGAGGTTGGCAAGCAGAAGCTCTCATAATACATTTAGCTGCTCTAGTAATGCAGACAGGGAGCTTTTGTTTCTTTGCTTCACGGGCTCTTTCTCATTATTTGAAAGCAAAAGACCTCCTGACTGACAAAGTACTCAGGGGGTTTGTACCAATAATCCTGTGGTGAGGCAGTGACTCTGGAGGATCCCTGAGCTGGTTCATTCTCCTTCTAACCTCACCTCTCTTTTGTAAGTGCCTTAACTCTTGCCCTTCTATTCAGAGACCTGGTCTCCTTTCAAAGCCTGTTTAGAAGTATGATCCCCACCAGTGAGATAAAAGCTGGCTTCTAATCCCTGGATAGTAAAATTAAAAGCTGGAGGAAAAAGAAAACCAAAAAACGAAAACCACTACATCATTGCAAACCAGGCAGCTGCTTGGCCAGCATACAAGGAGGTGGTTTCTTGGCTAAGTAGTAAATTTTACATCTCCATTGCCAAGCATTACAGAATAGAAAAAAATCCCAGCAGTAGTGGCACCAATCAAGAACCATTCTAATCTCATGGTGTGATTTGGAGATGGTCATTAGTGCCTGATTTAGTGGCCAGGCAAAGACACTGGGCAGATGGTAAGTTCATTTAAGGCAGAAAATAGTTTGCTGAAGATCTAAATGTGCAGCTGTGCTCTGCAGCTGGCAATAACAAGGTAACAACAACATTTGTTTGGGGTTTTTTTTGTTGTTTAGGCAGGGCAGGGGGGAGAGATTGTTTGGGGTTCTTTTTTTTGTTTGCTTGGTTTTGTTTGTTTTGTTTTGGGGTTTTTGTTTGGTGGAAGTTTCTTAGTTATCTATTTGCTATTATTTTAATTTACTATTATTACCGAGTTTTAAGTGTAAGGTATTTTATCCTCCCCTGAGAATCTCACCTTTTTCAATGTGGTTCGTGATGTTGAGTTTTTTTAATCCTTCATCAGGGATTTTCAGAGCACAGGGAGAAGACAGCCCATTTTGCATTACTTGCATGTATTTTAACACGTATTTCTCAACATGATAGCAAACACACAGACGTCATAACTGCATATAACTTTCTCTGTAAGCCTGTCTTGAAATGTGGCCCCCTGAGGTACAGAAGAGTTTTCTGGCAACCGGCAGTAATCAGGTTGTAAAACACTGTGCTGGTTTGAGGCTAATTGGAATATTTTAATGAGAGAAATTAGATCATTGGCTGTGAAAAAGGAAAATAAGGTGATGTCTATATTACCCATTCATTCTGCTGAGCTGTACAAAAACACAGACACAAACATAGGTAAGAGAGTCTCTGCCTGGCCTCTGCTGCATTAATCCTTCTGCCTGACCCTGCACACTTTCCAACTAACCATTCTGCTTCTTAACCCCCCCTTGCTGATCTCTTCCAACTAATCTTACATGTAAGAGAGAAATCCTGAGCTAAGAAGGAGGGTGGGAGAGGGTGGAAAGAAGGTAGAAAAGCGGTCGGGAGCCCCTCTTGGGCACTCTGGTGGCTGGGAGAGGTATTGTGTTTCTGTATTACTTTTAACTTTTATATAACTGTATATAGTTGTAAATAATTGTAATACATTGTAAGTATATGCTTGTATAATGTGCTAAGTTGTATATATAAAGCTTCATTCCTTAACTTCCAGCTGGCTGAGTCTAGTCTGGGTGAATTCATTGAGGGGAAGGGGACAGGAAATGCCCAGAACCACAATAAACACATCGCTGAGCCCTCCACTTTCTCAAGGAGGGGCAATGAACCACTATCTATTGTTCTGGGCACATTTTCTTGGAGAACAACACAGATGTAAGTCAAATGAAACCATTATGGTAAGAAAAACTAATGGTCAAATTTCAGACCAAGTGTGCCCTTAGCCAAAATGCATACCTCACTTGAAACTGCTCCAGCAACACAGTGCCTGCTAAACTTGCTTTGCTGGGCTGCTGAGCAGCCAGTCAAAATGTAGTCAGTGACAGCATTCAAAGTCCTTGCTTGATACTGTCTCATATACTGGGCTGTTCGGAGAGCTTCACACTGCATCAATATCACCAAGCCCCGCAGCGTCTGACTATCCTAATTGCTTTATGGGAATTGCCTCTGGAAAGATCCATAGTTATCCTGAGAAGCCTTCTGCAATTGAGATAGTCTTGAATTTGTGACTCTTTGCCATCTTGTGGTGAACAGTTTCTCAGCTCTCATTTAGCTTTCTCTTCCAATGCTACACAAGTATTAAAGTTTCAAGCAAGTTTTCCTCATATCATCATCCTCCCCTTTTTAAGAAATCGCCATCTGTTCTAGGCCCTTTTTCACCTTGACAATTTACTAACATAGAAACATAGAATGGTAAGGTTGGAAGGAGACCTCAAGGATCATCTAGTTCCAACCCCCTGCCATAGGCAGGGACACCTCCCACTAGCACAACTTACTCAAGGCCTCGTCCAGCCTGACCTTGAACACCTCCAGGGAAGGAGCAGCCACAACCTCCCTGGGCAACCTGTTCCAGTGCCTCACCACCCTCACTGGAAAGAACTTCTTCCTAACATCCAGTCTAAATCTCCCCTCTGCCAGTTTAAACACATTGTCCCTAGCCCTGTCATTGCAAGAGCTTGTAAATAGTCCCTCCCCAGCCTTCCTATAGGTCGCCTTCAGATACTGGAAGGCTACTACAAGGTCTCCTCAAAGCCTTCTCTTCTCCAGGCTGCAGAGCCCCAACTCTCTCAGCCTGTCCTCATAGCAGAGCTGCTCCAGCCCTCTGATCATCTTTGTGGCCCTCCTCTGGACCTGCTCCAACACTTCCATGTCCTTCTTTTGCTGGGGGCTCCAGAACTGCACACAGTACTCCAGATGGGGTCTGACGAGAGCAGAGTAAAGGAGCAGAATCACCTCCCTTGCCCTGCTGNAAGATTTGCTCTTGGTGAAGCCATTGCTGGTTACCACTAATCACCTCTGCTTTGTTTTCCATTTGCCTTAGCAGAGCTTTCAGCAGGATCTGCTCCATGATCTTGCCAGACACAGAGGTGAGACTGACTGGTCTGTAGTTCTCAGGGTCATCCTTTTTTCCCTTCTTGAATATGGGTGTTATGTTTGCCCTTCTCCAGTCAGCAGGAACTTCACCAGTCTGCCATAACCTTTCGAATATGATGGACAGTGGTTTGGCAACTTTGGCAACATCCTGTAACTATTCTCCAAATCCAAGCTGAATGATACAGGGCTTCTGTTCATTCACCAACACCAGCTAACAGGCCTTTCAACCATTTCTCTGGTCAGTAGTATGAAGCGTAGTGGTGCACCTGTTACTGCCTCAGCACAGGCTTATTTATGCTGCTCCCACGATAATTTCCCTCCTCAAATCTTATTTTTCTCTTGCAAAACTAAGTGTATTTTGGCAGGGTACGAAGGGTACCTGCTCTCATTTAGATGACTGAAAAAAGTAGAGGAAAAATACCTAGGAATTCCTGCAATGTTTTGTTGGACTGCTCTAAGTTCTCCATTGACTCTTTGGTTTCTGTGTTGCTAGACCAGCCTTGGTCTTCTAGCAGTGGCATAACAGAGATGTTTGCAGTCACAAGATGATGTTTTTATGGCTCTCTAGTAAGCCTCTGCCTAACTGTCAAGCCCAGACCAAGTCGTACAGTAGAATGGTATTGTGTGCAGCTGGATAGAATATGTTTGCATGTATAAAAGCATATGCGTATGGAAGTTTCCTTTATGCTGATGGAAGCATGTGACCATGCAGCATTTCTGAAATAACTTCAAGACTAAACTTTCTACTACGTGGTCTGGATTGACCTGCAGACAAATTGTCAGCATAACCCAGCTCCCATGTATTACAATCAGAAGAAAAATAAACTAATCTTCCTCTTGTATTTCTCAAGTTTGGACCCAAATTTAAGGCAGTGACTATGCCCATACTGATAAATAAAACAAATAACATAGGCTGACTGTGTGCATATTTTCACACTGCATGGCTTCATGATAATAATGTGACCAGCAGGACCAGGGAAATCCTTCTGCCCCTGTACTCAGTGCTGGTTAACCCACACCTTGAGTACTGCGTCCAATTATGGGGCCCTCAGTTTAAGAAAGATGTTGAACATGTCCAGAGAAGGGCAATGAAGCTGGTGAGGGGACTGGAGCAGAGCCCTATGAGGAGAGGCTGAAGGGGCTGGAGATATTTAGCCTGGAGAAGAGGAGGCTCAGGGGAGACCTCATTGCTGTCTACAACTACCTGAAAGGAGGTCATAGCCAGGTGGGGTTGGTCTCTTCTCCCAGGCACCCAGTGACAGAACAAGAGGACACAGTCTCAAGCTGTGGCAGGGCAGGTTTAGGCTGGATGTTAGGAGGAAGTTCTTCACAGAAAGAGTGATTCGCATTGGAATGGGCTGCCCAGGGAGGTGGTGAAGTCACTATCCCTGGAGGTGTTTAAGAGGAAGCTGGGAGAGGCACTTAGTGCCATGGTTTAGTTAATTAGGAGGGTTAGGTGATAGGTTGGACTCGATGATCCTAGAGGTCTTTTCCAACCTGGTTAATTCTGTGATTCTGTGACACTGAACCTTGGTTCTCCTAGAGCTGCAGAGCACCACATTGGATCCGTAAGACACAATTATTGGTTCATTTCCTTTTCTTCCAGTTTAAGAGTCTCAAACACAGGCAGCCCCTGCAGAAGTATCAAATGGAAAGATACTTCTTGTATTAGCAAATATTAGTAAATAAGGCATATGTTTTACATGTTCAGGGGGTGACATGGAGGCAAATACAGGGGTCCAATGGCACAGAGCATCCCAGGATTGGAGTGGAGGTTTACTGAGAGAGGAAGGATCCAAAGTGGAGAGTGTTGTGGCCACACCACTGAGATAGTGTTTGCCACAGCCTGTACCAGCAACCTGTCCCCTGGCATTACTGTCATGGGTGAAAGCTGGCACAAGCCAAAACTGCCAGGGTATGTATTAGCAGTGAAACAACTTGGGTAATCCACATCTAGCACTCAGGTACCCCTTCCTAAAAAATAAAAGTGCCAAAGACACTATAAAATAAACACTTTAAGAATCCCTGGGATGTTTCTCATGCTCACTTACACAGATGGCCTAAACACACACAGTCACTTTCAGTGTCTCACCCTACCACAGGTCACTTGTGTTTGATTTTCATGCTGCCCTTTTCTAATTGTAGAGTACAGTTTTCACCTGTTCCTTATTGTATTATCTCTCTCTTTCCCCTTCTCCCTCTCCTAGTTCTTCACTCTTTAGCAAGTACAGGCTAAGGCCAGTTATTTCAGTTGGTCATCAGCTGCAGACTGTTCAACATTGTTTGTAGTTAAGCAGTGATAAAACCTTGCCCAGAAATAAACATCCAGAGTGAAGTTTGTTCAACACAAGCAAAGCAAAGTTCCGCGAGTAGGAGTAGAATAAAGCTCTGTAAAAAAGCAATAAACCTGGAGGAATGATATGAAAAGAGATAAAAATCTGTAATCAGAGAAGGAATTCAATGCACCATTTTAGAGACGGCAACACTAAACAATTAATTCCATTTCAAAGGGTGGAACATGAAGTAAGATACCACTGGTGGAGGCTGCAATTTTTATGCAATTCAAGATCAATGTTCTATTTAAAGATGATTAACTGTATAAAGAAATAAGGCATACACCTCATAAATTGAGGTATTTGGCTACACACTAGGACAACCTGTACCCTATATTAAAGCACTAAACCCATGTGAAATGTCAGGTCACTCATGAGGACTCAGACGGGTTCTCCTGTGAATTTGCACTAATTTTAAATAAAGTACCTTTCATCCTATATTTTCAAAAAAATATTTACCTCTCCAAAGAGGAGAGAGGTGACATTTTTAGCTGAAATGTATGTCATTTCATTGCAATCTATAGAGATGCACTGATCTATACTATCTGAAAAATTGGCATAAGTGATTCTCCTTAGATGACTGGCGTTTCTTAAATAAATTCAATATGCATATTAAAACCAAATGAACAAAAAAGCCAACAACAAAGTCAGCTGTCAGCATTCTGGTACTGCAACTGACAATAGTGATTTATTCTGCTGACTAAGATTGATTACTATCCCTGATGTACAAGCATCCAAGGGCAGAGACCATCTCTTTTTGAATAGTGGAAAGCCATCCACTGCAACAAAGTCCCAGTCTGCTCACACTGTATTGATATCCGTTGGAGTGTTGTATACAGAAAAGAAACCAGAAAGGAGAGGGAGGGAAAGCTGTTAGATTTTCCAAGTAATGAGTCTGTATAGCAGAGGCTCAGAAAGACCAACTGCCAGGAACTGCTGGAAGAAACCCAAAAACGTTCTACCTTCAGTAAACTGTTTGACACTGTCTCCCAGAGAATCCTTCTGGCAAAACTGAGGCAATGTGGTCTGGATGATCAGGTAGTGAGGTGGATGTGAACTGGTTGAAGGAAAGAAGCCAGAGAGCTGTGGTCAATGGGACAGAGTCTAGTTGGAGGCCTGTAACTGCTGGAGTCCCACATGGGGTCAGTACTGGGACCAGTTCTGTTCAATATATTCATCGATGACCTGGATGAGGGCACAGAGTGCACTGTCAGCAAGTTTGCTGATGACACCAAGCTGGGTGGAGTGGCTGCCACACCAGAAGGCTGTGCTGCCATTCAGTGAGACTTGGACAGGCTGGAGAGTTGGGCAGGGAGAAATAGAATGGAATTCAACAAGGGCAAGGGTAGAGTCTTGCACCCAGGCAAGAGAAACCCCAGGGATCAGTATAGGTTGTGGACTGACCTGCTGGATGGCAGCAAAGGGGAAAAGGACTAGTGGATGGAAGGTTGACCATGAGCCAGCAATGTGCTCTTGTGTCCAGGAGGGGCAATGCCATTCTGGGGTGTATTAGAAGGGCTGTGGCTAGTAGGTTGAGAGAGGTTCTCCTGCTCCTCTACTCTGCCCTGGTGAGACTACATCTGGACTACTGTGTCCAATTCTGGGCCCTCCAGTTCAAGAATGACATAGAACTGCTTGAGAGAGTCCAGTGCAGAGCCACAAAGATGCTGAAGGGAATGGAACATCTCTCTTATGAGGAGAGCCTGAGGGAGCTGGGGCTGTGGTGCTTGGAGAAGAGGAGACTGAGAGGTGACCTCATCAATGTTTATAAAGATGTAAAGGGTGAGTGCCAGGAGGATGGAGCCAGGCTCTGCTGGGTGATGCCTGATGACAGGACAAGGGGCATAGGAAGCTGAGGCATAGGAAGTTTCATTTAAACGTAAGGAGGAAGTTTTTTTCCCCGTGAGGGTGACAGGACACTAGAACAGGCTCCCCAGAGCTGGGGTGTGTGTGTGGGTGTGTGTGGAGTCTCCCTCTCTGGAGATATTCAAAACCTGCCTGGATGCATTCCTGTGTGATCTGCTCTAGGTGATCCCTCTCTGGCAGCAGGGTTGGACTGGATGAGCTTTCGAGGTCCCTTCCAGCCCCTGACATTCTGTGATTCTGTCATTCATTCCTTTAACTCTCAAGTTAATTAATCAGCATAGCAGTGGCTCATTTGTTCCCTTGAATGTTTTTTGGGCCTTCTGTTTTTCTAAAGACCACAATGAATTTTCCAGCATTTAAAGACTTGAAAACTAGTTTGGGTGTATTTCTTGAAAAAAGCAATCCTTCAGACATATCTTATGATTATTTTCCTCACTTCTGCTGTATAACCTATGCTAAAAATGCTAGATAGATATCTTTTTGGCCCTCAAAAGCATACATTTATAAGTTCAGCAAGATGTCCTGAAAAGCACTGTCAGCATCCATCTGGCTACCTGATGTGCATTAAAGAACATCCCTAGATCTGCCTAATGAAAGGAAAAATCTCCGCCTGGCACCATTAGGATGAAAGGCTGCTGGTTCTGAAGGTGTTAACATGCTATTTATACCTTCCTTTGCTCCAGTCACATTAAACAGTTAATCATGGTTCAAGGTTTGTGTAATGGGACACAGGTCTGCTTTTACCATAGCAACCACATTACATAAATCCTTTCTGATATTATTAAGCACAGATTAAAAGCAAAACCAGAAACATTAAAATACTTGGAATTCAAAAGTGATTTTTTTTTTCCCAATTCAGAAAAGCTCCCTTTTCTTTCATTTGCATCCAGTAAAGTCCTTCAGAGAGAAGGACTCTGCATGGTAGCAGAAGTTTTTCTCATTAAAAAAGAAAAACTATTGTCATTTAGAAGGAAAACTTTTTATGCTGCTTGATAAGTAGGGGAGGGCTTTGTAAGGTACAAAATACCTGAAGTGCACATTAAGGACCAGTTAAATGACTCCCTTTTCCTAAAAATCTTTTAAGGTACCTATGTCTCAGGTGCAACCAGTTTATTAATTACTGGATTTTAGCCCAGGAATGATGTTTCCTAAAGTAAATTCCCGATCTTGAAACAAACACAAGATAATGCACATAAGGAAATGTGTGATGTGTCTTATCTTGCTTTCCTATCCTAAAGGGCCAAGATGCCTAGGAAGGCTGGACATCCTTCAGGAATTTTTTAAAGGCACAAGAACATGCTATCCCCATATGCTGAAAGATGAGTGAGCAAGGAAGGCCAGCCTGTCTGATTTTGGTTGCAAGTCAGGGTAAACAGAAGAGTCTGTGGTCTTTGGAAGAAGGGGCAGGGCACTCAGGAAGACTACAAATCTGTTGTCAGGCTATGCAGGGAGAAAATTAGAAGGTCCAAAGCCCAGGTGATAATTAACTTGGCTTCAGCTGTTAAAAGCAGCAAGAAATCCTTCTACAAATATATTAGCAGCAAAGAGAGGACTAAGGAGAATCTCTGACCTTTGTTGGATACATGACCTTTGTTGGCAAACATAGTGGGTGGGGATGAGGGAGTCAGGTATTCAATATCTTCTCTGCCTCAGTCTTCAGTAGTAACATCAGTTGTTCACTGTACACCCAGCCCTCTGATCTGGAAGACAGGGATGCAGAGCAGGATGAAGCAAGAAGAGATGATTAGTGACCTGCTGCACTACTTAAATATATGCAGGTCCATGGGGCTGGATGACATACACCCAAGGGTACTGACAGAGCTAGCAAAAGTGCTCACAAGCCACTTTCCATCATTTATCAGCAGTCCTGGCTAACTGGAGAAGTCCCAGTTGACAGGAGATTGATGAATGTGTTGCCCATAGACAAGAGCCAGAAGAAGGATCCAGGGAACTACAGACCAGTCATTCTGACCTCACTGCTAGGCAAGGTTGTACAGCAGATCATACTTAGGCTGATTACACCTCACACACAAGACAACCAGGTGATAAGACTCAGTCAATAAAGTTTTATGAAAGTCAGGTCCTGCTCGACTAATCTGATCTCCGTCTATGACAAAGTGACATGCTTAATGGATGAGGGAAAAGCTGTGAATGTTGTTTACTTGGTCTTCAGCAGTTTACCAAACTGCTCATGGATTGGACAGCTGAACATTTCACTAGGTTAAAAACTGGCTGGATGGTTAGGCCCAGAGTTGTAGTGAATTGAGTCAAATCCAGTCAGCAGTCAGTCACAAGTGGTGTTCCACAGGGCTGAGTACTGCAGGCAGTTCTCATTAATACCTTTATCAATGATTCAGTCCAAAAGGCTCTCGCAGTCTATCGGTGACAACATCCTGATGCAGGTAGTGGAGGAACCAACAAGGAGAGATGCACTGCTGGACCTTGTGTTAACTAATAAAGAAGAACTGGTTGGGGACATTAAGGCTGGGAACAGCCTTGGTGATAGTGATCATGACATGGTGGAATTTAGTATTATACAGGGTAGAAGCAGGGCAATCAGTAGGATTACAACCCTGGACTTCTGCAGGGATAACTTTGTACCCTTCAGAGATATACTTACAAGAATCCCATGGGCTAAGGCTCTAGAGAGTAAAGGAGCACAAGAAAGTGGGTCAATTTTTAAATGCCACTTCCTCCAAGCTCAAGACAGGTGTGTTCCCTTGAGTAAATAATCAGCTAGATGTGCTAAGAAACCTGCATGGATGAGTGAGGAGCTGCTGAAGATAATCTCATGGAAGAAAGAAGCTCACAATTCATGGAGGAAGGGGTTTGTCACTTGGCAGAGCTATAGAGAAGTTGTCAGGGCAATAAGGAAAGCCAAAGCCTTCTTGGAACTAAAACTGGCCAAGGCAGTAAAAGTGAACAAGAAGGGCTTCCTCAAATATACTAGTAGTAAAAAGAAGAATAGGGAAAATGTGAACCCACTGCTGAATGAGAAGGGAGCCCTGAGACCATGGAGTATTGTGTTTAGTTTTGGGCTCTTCAGTTCAGGAAGAACAGGGATCTACTCAAAAGAGGTCAACAGAGGGCTGCAAAAATGATTAATAGGCTGGAGCATGTGCTCTGTGAGGAGAAAGGCTGAGGGACCTGGGACGTTTTGGTCTGGTGAAGAGAAGACGTAAAGGGGATCTAATCAACGTTTATAAATACATGAAGGCTGGGTGTCAAGGAGAGGACAAACTATTCTCTACTTGTGCCCTGTGACAGGACAAGGGGTAATGAATATAAACTACAGCACAGGGAGTTCCACCTCAACATGTTTTGTATGCAGCTCTTGTGTTATTGCTTCACAGATAATCTGTATACCCCAGTCTACCATGTCCATCTGGAGAGGGGATGTATTTGGTTTGAGAAGCAAGGTTTTGGTAAGGGGAAAGAATGTGAGGATTCTGCGCTCTGAGGAGGAAGGAGCAGCAAAGAAAATGTGTGATGAATTAGCAAAGACAATGTGTGATGAACTGACCACAACCCTATTCCCTTTTTTTTTTTGCTGCTGGGGCTGAGGAGATAACATTGGAAGTAAAGTTAAGCCCAGGAGGAAGAGATATGTTGGGAAAAGCTGTTTTTAAGATTTGGTTTTATTTCTCAATGTCTTGCTCTGATTTGATCTTCAAATTTACCTAATTTCTCCAAGTTGAAATGGTTTTGCTCATGATAGTAATTGCTGTGTAATTTCTCACAGTCTTTATCTTGATTCAAGATTCTGTAATTATATTTTGTCTCCCCTGTCCATCTAAGGAGGGGAGTGATAGAGCAGTTTTGTGGGCATCTGCTGTCCAGCCTGGGTCAGCCCATTACAAAGGAACAATAAACAATGGGAATGGCCAAAAAATAACACCTTGAGGAGGTGGCTGCAATGTGGAGGGCAAGAAGATGAGCCCATGGATGCTTGTAATGTCCTTAGTCTTGATTCCTAGCTCAGCGAACTCTTCCACTATAGCTCTGTTTTGGGGTTTGCTCTGACCAATGGCTTTTTTTTTCTTTTTGTTCTTTTAACAAGCATCTTTGAAACTTAGTAATGGAGTAATCAAATGAAATTTGCTAACTTTTGTGTTCCAACAGAAGCTAAGGCAAGACGTTAATTTGACAGCTGGGTTCTGCCTCTATTGATTTTAAATTCCACGTGCACTTTGGGGCAGGGTACAGCCACAGATGCTGAAATCTGTTAACATGCAAAACTGTGCTCAGCCTTGACTGTGAAGTGACGGTTGACACACTTGTCCTCATGATAATGATGTATACCCTGCAAACAAACAACCCTGATTTCTGGGTCTGGTTTCATTTAGCTTTGTGTATCTGAATGTTTGTGCCACTGCACTTGGATCTGTGAGTGTTTCATCTGTTCCGAGTTCCAGATTGTGACTAGGCAAAGGAAAGTCTTGCTGTGTTTCAAATGATGGTGAAACTCAGGTGTTGAACTGATTTCTGCTCGCAGGTTTTCAGCAGTTTCAAGTTTCCTCTCCCCCCATGCCAACAAAATTTAAGCATTTAGCCTTCCTGTGTGGTACGAGTGGAAAGACAGTCAACCTTTCAGAGGCTGTGCAAGTCCATGTGACTCTAACATTCAGCTCCCAGGGAGATGAAAGCAGCTGTCCTAGACTTAGTTGTTAAAGGGAGAGAGGCGATTGCCTGGAATGGTGAGAGCAGACCTTGTGAATCTAAGATGTAGAACTACCTATCCTCCTGGGGAAGTTATTACTTTGCTAGGTTCTGTCTTCTGTTCAACCCTAACTAATTTCTGCGTGAGGCTGAAACTAAGAAAGAACCCCACCTCTGGTCCACAATACAGATGTCTTCTGAGCCTCAATCTATTTGATGCTCCAGCTTGCCTTTGGTTACCCAGTTCAGCCCTTCTCCAGTCAACTTTTGTTTGGAAAGTGATAGTCTTCATGGGCTAATTCTCCTCTCGCTCATGTTAATGCAGTATAATTGGTGAAATCTACTTGGTTGCACTGACATGACCATCTTCCTCCTCTAATGGAAATCAGGACATTTCCATTGTATAGGAATGGTCAGTAAGGATCTGAAAATGTCATTTAGTTATGTGACATTATATGGATATGTAGCCATTGGCCTTGCAAATCTGGGATGCAGGCAACTGTTTGTGACATGTTTGCCTTATCCTTTCTCTCCAAAGTAGGGAACTGACTGTGTGTTCTGCGGGGATCTCCTGTGGCAGTATAAGAAGAGCTGACTCCCAAACATTGCTGTCACTTGCTTAAGTAGGTACTACTCATGTGAGAAAAGGTAACAGAAGTTGTCCCTAAATCTTTAAGAAGGGTCTGTCTTTGAATTAAAACCAGAAGCAGACAATAAGAGCTGAAATCAGGAGATAAATAATTTTGGCTTTCCCAGTAGACTGTGTTTTACTGAATCATTCCTTCAGCACCCCTGGTTTCGGCTTTTGCCATTTGTCAATGCGTGTGCCTAGTTCCAGCACCCAAAATAAATATATAGCTGTCCATCTTAAATGGTTGCCTGTCATCGTGAAGGATAGCTTGCAGGACTTAGATCCCTGTGGTACTTTGTCCTGATCTGTTCTTGTTACAGTAAACATTAAAGGATGGCAGACTAGCAAATTTTGCAATCTACACAATTTCTAGGAAACTTTAAAAAAAACCCCAACAGACTATTGTACGAATCCTATTAAGGACAAGGAAAAAAATAAAAAAAAGAAAAAGAAAGCATCTGCAAACCTCTACTAAGGAAATCTGAACAAACAAGTTTCCAAACAACAATTAAGAAGGAAAAAAATCAAGAGCTAATGGTTTCCCAGCTGACAAGTGCTAAATACTATCCAGGGGTTATTGACTATCTGATTAGAATGAAATGGAGCTGAAGTGCAATTGATTCAGGAATAAACAATGCATCTATTTAGGGTGATGGCCGCAGAAAGCATAAGTAGTGAAAGAGTCCCCACTCGATTTATCTGGTGTGTGTTAGTTTGAGGCTAATTGGAATATTTTAATAGAGAAAATTATATTACAGGTTGAGAAAAGGAAACAATGGTAATGTCTACTTCACTCATAGGCTTGCTGAGATGTTTAAGAATAAGTACTCAAAACATAGATAAGTCAGTCTCTCTGGGGCACAGCATCTCAGGCTGTCTAGCAGCTTCTGGTTTTCTCCTCTCTACTGAGTAACCTCACTAACCTCTTTCCTTCTAACCCCCCTGGTCGATCCTCCAAACTCACCTTGCACGTAAGGCAAACCTTGGGGTAAGGTATAGGGGTGGGGAGAAGGTGGAAGGGTGGTTGGGAGCCCCTCCTGGGGTCTCTGATTTCTGGGAGGGGTGTTGTGTTTCTGCATTACCTTTACCTTGTATATTTCTGTAAATATTCCTGTATATAGTGTATGTCTCTGCTTGTACATTGTGCTAAGCTGTAAATAGAGCTTCATTCCTTAACTTCCAGCTGGCTGAGTTCTAGTCTGGGTCATTTTACAAAGTGTGTGTGTGGGGGTAACTCCCAAACCACCACATGGTGTTTCTACAGCAGCTGCTTATATATATTCAGTATAATTTCTCTGTACTCTGTACCGAAATGTGGCTTCCTACTTAATCGTTCCAAAATGGAAGAAAGCCTGGAAGAAAGTCACTGAACTCATATCCAACAAGGACTCTACTTAGAGCAAGGAAAATAACATTAGCCTGGAAGCTAATTTGCATATTTATTCTGTGGCTCTGGCTGGCTAAGGCAGCATTTTCTTTCTCCCCTCAGCATTTGGTTTACTTGCCCTTGCATATTACTCTTTCTCTTCTGTGTAAACAATCTGAAAAAAACCAGAGGGAATTTAGGATCCGAGTGAGACAGCTCTCCCTTGCAACTCAAACTCTTTTGTCTGGAAGATTCTTTTTTAATTGTTTGTTTGTTCATTTTTTTTAGTTAAGACTCCAGTGTCCTCTTTCCTGTATCACAACTCTTGTGCCAACACCCTGAACTGGTACAGCTGAAGTAGCAGCCAAGTGAGCTGGCAGGTCCCACAGGAAAAGAATTTCACCGAAGCATGTTTTCAGCAGTGTTAGCTCTGTGATGTGGCTGGCTGTGTGGCTAGAGGAGGCTGGGAGGGAGCAGGAACCACAGAACTGTCTTTTTCAGCATCGCTGACTGGGTTAAGCTATTTAAGGTAACTGCATCTTAGGACTTCCAGGAATACCATTGCTACTTGATTTTCCAGACACACATGCAGTGTCTGAATGGAGTAGGTGTATTATGCTTCATTTAGTAACAACATATCCTATTGCCCTATATTTTCCCTGTCTGTTTTCATCTAAAGCAACTCCCCTACTTTAAGCTTTGCATCTATCAAGCTGTAACTGGACAGATAAAGAAGACAAAGGTCTTTTGGTGAGGTGTTTCTTAGTGTTACATCACCACATGTATTGTTAAATTGATTGATATTCTCATCTGCTGGCCCATAAGCTCCTGGGTTTAGTTTATGCTAATGACTGACAAGTGTTACAAATCATCAAGAGCTTAGAACAGATTGTATTTGGTGAAGAGTTCTGCTGTCAATCTGTATTACTCTCTCCCTGGTCTGTTTTCTTTTGGGTAGGAAAGAATTGGAAAAATTATGCTCAACATTTTAACATACCCCAGTAGTTTAGAAAAGGCTCTGTGCTGCCATTGTCGATAATATTTTCTTCCAGAAAAACAAGATGGGGGGGGAAAAAAAAAAAAAAAAAGATGCTTTTTACCTTGAGTACCTTGACCTTTTGCCTTGTGGTTTGGATGAAAAATAGGAATCTTATCAACAATAACAAGATGTAGCTTTGCCCATAACAACAACAACAAACAAAACAAAATAAAACAGGACAAAGCAAAAAAAAAAAAAAAAGTCAAGCACAGCTTTTATAAAACTCTGATTTAGAAAAGAAGACAATATCGGACAACTAGCTGTGTGATTGTTTAGTTACAAAGCAAATATAAGACATTTATAGGTAGTAGAATTATAAACAGAAGTAAGACCTAGGTTTTACTACCTTTTGTGGCATTAAAGAGGTTAAGATAATCTTAGAGGGCGACAGTAGAGGATTATTTTAATCCAACACAGGAAGGTGCATGAATATTTGCACTTAAAGGATAAAATTAATCAAATGCAAACTACAGTGCCTTTTTTTTTACCCATTTGTTTTGTTTTTATTTTGCACTGGAGGAATTTATTCAGTTCTATGATTTAATCGGTATCTCTTGAAGTCTTTACATGAAAAGCTTTCTAAAATATATGTAACTAAATAAAAGTTATGAGATCTGTAAAAGAACCAGTTGATAAAATTTCAGTTTTCCTAAGTAGTACTACAGATTCATGATGGCAGATTTCAGTCTTTAAGTTTTCACTATGAAACTGCAGTCATAGAGACTGAAAGAATTTAGTTCATTTAGTCATAGAATCATAGAACAGTTTAGGTGGGAAGGGATCACCTAGTCCCAACCCCCCTGCCAAAGGCAGGGACACCTCCCACTAGCACAGGTCACTCAAGGCCTCATCCACCCTGGCCTTGAACACCTCCAGGGAGGGAGCAGCCACAGCCTCCCTGGGCAACCTGTGCCAGTGTTTCACCACTCTCACTGGAAAGAACTTCTTCCTAACATCTAGTTTAAATTTCCCCTCTGCCAGCTTAAACCCATTACCCCTTGTCCTGTCAAGACCTTGTAAATAGTCCCTCCCCAGCCTTCCTGTAGGCCCCCTTCAGAACCTGAAAGCCCACTCCAAGGTCTTCTCAAAGCCTTCTCTTCTCCAGGCTGCAGAGTCCCAACTCTCTCAGCCTGTCCTCACAGCAGAGCTGCTGCAGCCCTCTGAGCATGTTTGTGGCCTCCTCTGGACTTGCTCCAGCAGTTCAACATCCTTCTTGTGTTGGGCGCTCCAGAACCATAAAAAATATTCTGAGAACCTTCTTGGGTCAAACATTGCGATAAATGGAACAATTTCAGTATTCAATGGAACAGAAAGAATTTTAGAAGTTAGGTTAACAGCAAGATGACAGGAAATTATAAATTCTGTGTAATATTTTAGTAAAAGATGTATAGACTTGAAGATCTTATAGCCTTCAACCTTCATTCAGATGTCTTGACCTCATCCTGTGGAGGAATCTTCTGCAGAGTACTGACACTACAAACGTACCCATTAGGGCAGCAAGCTGATTTCCCTCTGGATAAACCAATTGATAATCTACATTTGCAAAACATATTGCATCTGTGAGCTACTCCTTTCCAGGTCTGTCTGCTGTTTTCTGTGTTGTGATTAACAATAACAGGCAAGTCTGGAGTCAGCTGAGCTTCATGAGAAGCATGCTGTGTGACTAGGGAAGACTGAGGCTCTGCCCCGTGAGAATGAGGACCTAAAAGGGTGTACTCATGCTCAGAATGTATCAGGATGAAAAAAAACACAAGGGAGAGAGGAAGGATGGGCATCATCTGTCAGTGATTTTTGTCTGTGCATGTCAATGGCATGTAATGATAGTCCTGTTGAGATAGAATATAGAATTATTTTGATTGGAAAAGGCCTTTAAGATCATTAAGTGGAACCATTACCTAACTTCACCACTTCTGGTGCTAAACTGTGTCCCTTGGCACCACATCTATGCATCTTTTAAACACATCCAGGGATGACAATTCAGCCACCTTCTAACCCTTTCAGTCAAGAAGTTTCTTCTAATATCCAATTCAAATCTCCCCTGATGCAACTTGAGGATATTTCCTCTCACCCTATCACTCATTATTAGAGTGAAGAGACATACACTCAGCTTGCTACAACCTCCTTCAGATAGTTGTAGAGAGCAATAATGTCACCCCCTCAGCATCCATTTCTCCACTTTAAATAACCCCAGTTCCCTTAGCCACTCTTCTTAAGATCTCTTCTCCAGAACCTTCACCAGCTTCATTGCCCTTCTCTGGACACATTACACCACCTCAACGTATTTCTTGAAGCGAAGGTCTCAAAACCGAACAGTCCTCAAGGTGTGGCCTCATCAGCACTGAGTACAGGAGGGTCATTCACTTCCCTGGTCTCACTTGTCATACTATTCCAGATACAGGCTAGGATGCTGTTGGTCTTCTTGGTCACCTGAGCACACTGCAGGCTCATGTTCAATCAACACCCCCAGGCCCTTTTTTGCTGCTCAGCTTTCCAGTCACTCTTCCCCANTTGTAATCCTACTGATTGCCCTGCTTCTACCCTGTATAATACTAAATTCCACCATGTCATGATCACTATCACCAAGGCTGTTCCCAACCTTAATGTCCTCAACCAGTTCTTCTTTATAGTTAACACAAGGTCCAGCAGCGCATCTCTCCTTGTTGGTTCCTCTGCTACCTGCATCAGGATGTTGTCACCGATAGACTGTGAGAGCCTTTTGGACTGAATGTGCCTGGTTGTGTGCGCTTGCCAGCAAATCTCAGGGTAATCAAAGTCATCCATGAGTACCAAGGAGTCTGTTCTAGAGGCTATCTCCAGTTGACTGTAGAAGGCTTCATCAATCTCTCCTGCTTGACTTGGTGGTCTATAGCAGACACCCACAACAGTTTCACCCCTCTTTCCACATCCCTTAATTCTCACCCACAAGCTTTCAACCCATTCTACCACCCCCCTTGGGTAGAACTCAATGCATTTCAATTGCTCTTACACATAGAGAGCTACACCAGCACTTTGCCTGGTTGATCTGTCTTTCTGGAATAGCACATAGCCACCTATGACAACATTCCAGTCATGGGAGCTGTCCCAGTGATTGCAATTATATCATATGTTTTAATGTCCTAAACCTTTCCTGGTGGTACCAATATCTTATTTACATGGTGAAAGCTGAGGTTTTATTTCAGGAACTTTCCTCTTCAAGCATTTATTGTTTTTCTTCCTCCATGCAATATATATCCATAATGTGTACATTGATGGTGATATTTATGTGCTCTTTTACATAGACAGGCTAAAGAGCATGAAATAATCCATATTAGAAAAGTAGATGTGTACTGGCACCTCTTCCCCTAATGCACTTCATCTATTTTAATTTTAAATTAAGCTATATTTGCTTTGGAAGTAAAATTCTGGAGTTGGTTCAAAAAATTACTTTAGATATAATAAAAGAACATCATCACATTAGGTGTTGCAGTTTAATCTTCATGCTGTCTAAAGCCCACCTGCCCACAGAGGCTATAAAGAAGTCTCTGACTTGTTTTATTCTCTGGCAGATTTCACTAAATGGAGAACCTCCTCCAGGGCACACATTTAGAAATCGACTAAACACTTCCAATTTGAATTCTCATTTTTCAGCTGGGTGAATAATAGTCTAAGTATGAACTTGCTGCTTGCAAAGAAGAATGTAGCTGTCTGGAAAATGTCAAATGGAAGAAAAAATATTTTCTCCTTTTTGAACAGGAGAGAATAGGGTTGAGAGACAGCTGTGGTGCCTCAGTTGACCAATGGAGTGGGGAAGAAAAACAGGATTTTCTGATGGTCCCGATGAACTGAGAGGTTGTCAAAGGCACTTAACATCTGCAATCCATTCACATGAAGCAGTTAGGAGGTTTTTTAGGTCCTTCTAAGGAGAAGAGCTGTTTATTCCACTGCAAAGCATCTTGGTGTGGGGCCAAGATTTGTCTGAGGCATGGAAACAGATTGACAGAAGCTGCTCATTCTGTTAGCCCTTGAGCTGTGCTTCTTTTGTCAGCATTCCTGGTATCTCTATTGAGTTGTTCTTCCTTTGTCAGCATTCCTGGCTCAGTGCTGTGTTGTTTTGGGCTCCTGAAAACACACATTCCTATCCACTACCATTTTTTTCATAAGAATGAAGTGGAAATTACAACTTCTGTTATCTCCATGGCTAAAGTCTCCCCAGCAACATGTTACAGGGTGCTTTTAAACAGGAAAACAGTCATCTGTGCCTATTATACCCAGGTTTAAGTTGGGGATGGACAAACATCCTAGTGGTATAATTGAATTCTGACAAAGCGTTCCAAAAGCATGGTGTTGATTAATGTCTCTTACTGGCCAAATATATGTTCTGGTTTAAGACACTCTGCTCTAACGACACTCACTCCCACAACTGAGAGCAGGTGAAACACAGAAAAAGCCCCATGGACTGAGATAAGGAGAGTTTAATGAAGTAACAGGAGATAAAAATACTGTATACAGCATAGAGGTAGCAGCAGCAGAAGCACCACAGCAGCAGCAGCAGCAAACATAAAATGACCCCCCACCCCCTCAAGACCGTATCTAGCAAAGTGGAAGAGAGCAAAACTCCAAGCCAAAAAACAGAAGACCCTGGAAACAGGAAAGCTTCTCATGTTACAGTCTGAACTATAAACCCCACAATTCTTTGCTCCATCCAGCTTGGTGTTTCCTTACACGTTGTGCATGATTTGAACATGGTATTGAATATCAGACTGTCCTGACTAGTTTCCAAGCTGATACCAGGACAATGCACTACAGAAGCAACTTCTTTCAGCAAAATCTGGGTACTTCTTGAACTTTCATATGTCAAAAATACCTAATCTTCTGGTTTTTTGTGTATTTCTGGGTGAAATAAGGAAAATACTTGGTTCAACCAAAAGGAGACTTAAATTGAGTTTTAGGACTTTAGAAACATTTCAGATTTGCCTAGAGAAGAGCCAAATTGCTGTTTATTGCGTCTCAAGCTGTCTACATTTCCCTCTGCAATTACTCTTAAAAGACATTAATATTTCAAATTACAAAGAGACTTCGATGAATGTGCAAAAGAGTCAAAGTAGTCTTGTCATTTGTGTGGCTGTAGACAAAGCTACAGGCATGATGAACTTCCAGTCTTATGTCTCTCTGCAGAGCCTAACCACCTTGCATCTGTCTGGATTCTCAACCAGAAAGCAAGCTCTGCCCTTACTGATGGCAGTGATGAACATCCAGGAGTGTGCTGGTTTAAGGCT